>JAIPRM010000523.1:0-53902 GCA_025469315.1 Stegophylla sp. TES_Ste_2020
TGACTATTTTTAGTGGTTGGTGAAAATTTCAAGTCCTTTGCTGCATTATTTTAGAAGTTATGTCAAAAAGTAATTTTCAATTTTACGGAAATTGCGGTAATTGCATATTTTGCCGTTTTTTGAAAAACTTTTTTCAGTTTTTTCGCATTATTTAAAAAAATATTGAGAAATTTGAAAAATGACCTCTCAAAAGTACCATCTGTGTTCGATTTTGGATCTATAAAGTTATTGATCGAAACTTTTGGACCAGTAGTTCTATACAAAAAAGTGTTCACAGAGGAAGAAAAAAAAAAAATAAACATCATTGTAAAAACATAAGTTTCTTCACTAACGTTCAGAATCTAACATGAGCTTCTTCACTACGTTCAGAATCTAAAAACACGACCCATTACTGTGTATTATATAGCACAATAATATAATTGTATATTTAATTTCATAATGAATGCTGGCTATTGTAGGCACTAATTAATTATTAAATAAAATTAACAAGACACAAGTTACAAGTGACATCGCACAACAGAGATTGACTTTTATTTAACAGTATTCATTATTAATTAATATATATATATATATATATAAACATAACCAAATAATAATAATAATAAAGGAATTGGGTCTAACACTGGCGTCTTTGGCAACGTCAGAATACTATCTGGATTAATTGATTAACTAGATAAATTATCGATAGATGAAAAGACTTATTCAAAATTCATATTTAATCTCGTTTAGATGAGTTCTGTACTTCTGTTGCTGTCACCTACCTATATAACTATTAACTAATGTTTATCTCAAACGAATTCATGTGAGAACGTAGGCCATGTAATTTGGGCCGCATTATATACAAGTATAATACCACCTGTTATCTAGACCGTGAAATATGTTATTACTTATTATACATGACGATTCATTAAACATGCCATCCTCTTTATTGGCCGTAAAGTGAAAGAATTTGGATTTTAAATTCTGAGCGAAGCGAAAAAGCTCATTATTTTACAATAGTGTTTATTTTCTTTTGATTTTCTAATAAGCGACTAAACTTTATATCCGCGAGTCTTATAAGCAGCGTTCACTACATTTTCAAAGTTCTACACTTACCTCAAAATTGGTCAAATGTTTTTGAAAATTTTATAAGGTATTCGCGTGACTATTTTTAATATTTGGTGAAAGTAGCAACTTTCTAGCTTCATTATTTTTTAAGTTATGCTAAAAAAATAAAATTTAATTTATAAAAATTCGGTATATATCGTTTTTACCTTTTTTTTTATCAATTTTTGGATAGTCTAGGAATGGGCTTAGAGAAAGTATTGAGAATTTGAAAAAATTACCTTCCCAAAGTACCAACTAGACAAAACTTCCTTTATAGTCACTAATCAAAACTTTTGGACCAGTATTTCTACCCGAACTTGTAATTACATACATACGAAAAAAACACAAATTTGTAAAATCAATACATTCTTTGCTTTCGCTTATAATATAAAATTAAGAAAATTTGATGTGCCTAATTTTAATTTAATCTCCTCTGATATTGAAGACCTCATGTAGGTATTTATTTTAAAATTTGGGGTAGTTTTGATTCTTTTTAGGAAAAGTTGATGCCCTCATATCTCATTTTGTATTGTATTCATGGAAAATACATACATACAAAATGAAATTAAATAAGGGCCTAATTAATTTTATTACCTCAGGCCGGATCGTATTCCCAGTCCGACCCTGCAAGTAGGTTTAAGTTATGATGGTTTCCAATATTACATAGGTACAAAAAAAGAAAAGATAGATTGGAAATAACTGGCAAAAGAGATTTAAGGTTAAACCTAACTAATTTGAAGCCAAATATTGTAAATGTACAATAGTACTACTATGGTCTATCCCTTTCATTACCTAAATATATTGATTTTTATACATTTATTTTACTTCAAAATAAGGTTAAACTTCATTTGCATTTTCAATTAACACTAGCTTTTTCACTTTGTTCAAAATGTTAAATGATAAATAATAAACTATTTAAGTTTTACAAAATTCAAATAACCAATTTATTATAAGATACTTTACTTAACTAACTATTAATAAAAAACTAATTTCTTAAATTTGGTCCAGTGAATATTCCAAAAAATTAGAAATAAGAATTCTTACTTTAATACAAATTAAGTAAATGCCTTTGTGATTCTTAATTATATTTTAAATATACTATAACTGGAGTTAATACAGACTCATTAACAATCAATTTTCATTCTTTCATTAACACACAAAATTGTATTCCTTAAGTTTAATGTTTTAAATGTAATAAATATGTAGTAGTACTATTTGTTAGCAATTATATTATACTTCTAACTTTATACAACACATATCATAGATGAATATTTCAGTACACATATTACACATGCATATGTGTAATTTAAACAATACAACTTACATTTATAGCATAATAAAAACATTAACAGAAACTAGTAAATTAATAATGTTACAGGAAAACCAACAAATAAAAAAAAAATCTGACATCTTAAAAAAAATCTAATGCAATAAACACAATAAAATCACCAGTATAAAACAAAATAATAAAAACTATATTGAAAATAATTAATAAAAAAAATAATAATTTTAATCTTCATTCAACATCATAACATGGAATAACAAAAATATACAAACAATTATAACAGCTAACTGCATGCACCTAATTTAAATACAATTAAACAAAAAAATGTAACATAATAAAACACTGGTTGAATACTAAACATCTAAACAGAGTATCCAAATTACTGAAAACACTTTCTTTTTCTTTTTACCTGAAACAAACAATTAATTACATGCTGAGATATATATAAATATATATATTTAAGTTTAAACTATAGATTGCAAAAATAAGTTAATCATAACAAAAAATAACATGTTAATAATAGTTACTAAAAATAAAAAATATATCTTGCTAAAATAATAATTAAAATTTTTGGTAGAATTTCTGATTTCAGCCCTTACACTAATAACATACCTATTCTTATTTACTGCAAATCTAAAAAAAATGTTGCATGCTAATCACTTAAAACACGAAAAAAAATAATAAAAAAGTATTTAAGCTACCATATCAACTTACTATCATACTAGCAATCTAAATAAATCACAATTTATTAATTGATTTTAATTAAAAAGTTTTATAAATTATTATAAGCATTAAGCAATAAACAATAATTGTTAATTCAAAAACATTTAATAGTATACCCATATAAAATAAAAAAAAGTTAATAATTAAACAGTATTGTATCAATATAAATGATTAAAATACAAATGAGATACATAAATAGCATTCACTTTGATAATATGATGTAAATCTTACAAAAATAAAATAAAATGATGCAGAATTATGTGTACAATTAGTAGCAGTAAAAACAGTACAATAGAAAAGTTTAAAAGGAGCCAAACACAATCAGCTAATATTTTTAAGATTTTACAGTTATATATAAGCTAAATATGTATATAACCTACTAATTACATCTATTAAGTCTGAGAAAATAATTAAATTTTGATCTATTGATCAAATTGATTGCAAGTTTTCTCTTAAATGAATGTTATGAATTATGAATATTTAATAAAATTATAAACCTTGTACCATACTTATTTTTAATAAAATATATAAAATACACCAATGAACATTAATTTGCTTGCACTATAGGTATAAGCCAAAGATCATCATTGTTAGTGATATTCTTTAAACTATACTATTTACATACTTACCAATTAAATTATAAATTTAACCATACAAATTTCAAAAATGAACCATTAAAATTATTTTTTATAATTTAAATAATCAAAATTATCATTCCATTTATACAAATTAATGCATCTTAAAAATTAAATAAATTCTAATTTTATAACTATTTAATTTTTTTCAGAGAAAACACTGCAAGTATTTGAATTTCTTATAAATTTGTTAAGCATACTAAATAATCCAATAAACCTATTAGGCTATGGTTATTCGAAAATCTTATTTTCTTCCATCCAATAAATGAAATAAATAAATCAAATTTGGCAGTTTGATTAAAATACATTTTGAATTTTCTTATTAAATTATTAAAAAAATATGATAAAATTCTTTTTTGTAAAATAAAAAAAGTGTTGTTTTTAGAGCATAAATGTTTTAATTATTACAAAATAATTCAATTTTAGATGTGTCAGACACAGATAATAAACAGATGAGTTAAATCCTCTTAATTGGCCATACATTATTATAGTTTATAAATATAATATACAATATATGGAGGTCAGATCTAATAATAAAGTATTATTATACTCATATATTGATACGCATTTTTTTTTTTTGTACTTTAAACTTGATAATTAGTATCAGCTAGATTTATATTATATATTGTTGTTTATCAAAATTAGCAGATAAAAGTACATTCAAGTAATAATTAAATGATTAAAATCTGAAGTCAACATAACATAAAAATAGAACTGATATATTACCAATTTACATTTGAATCCAAAAAGTAATTTCTAAAATCTATTTTTCCATACTACGTGTAAGTATACAAAATTGACTAATACAATTTTGTTAAATGTATAGCTAAAATTTAATCAACTTTTAAAATCCATAGCAAAGTTAAACAAAAAATGTAAGTTACATAAAGAATTACTAAGGTAAAATATTTGGCATTGATTAACAATCATAATTGTATCAATTATTATATTTTAACTACAGACTAAACTAATTAAAAATATAGGTACATACAAACCAAATTTAAATTGACAAATATTTCATATTAGTACAGGAAGACAAAGTTAAATCGGAAATTTTACGAAAAAAAATTAACTCCTAATTTATTAAAATTTAATTTTAAATACATATATAGATACTTAATAAATAAATAATTATTTACTATAGTATTTAGCATTTTCAATATAAATTATAAAATTACCACACAAATAAAATAAAATAACTACCTTATTAAATTAAAATAACAGACCTCTATTAAATTTATTAGGTTTAAAATATTTTATCTGACATATGAGCGAAACTAATTGTATTGTAATAATTAAACAATACCACTATAATTGTAAGAATAATCTGTTACACTCATTTAAATATAATTTTAACACAAAACAATTCTATAATCACAGTTTTAATGGAAGATTATAATAAATAAATAATAAATTAAAAATAAGTTAATCATAATACTAAATTAAAATTAATTTGGCACAAATGAGGAACATAATCCAACATTAGAAGTTTAATGTCAAACCATAGTTTCCTTGTCACTTATGATTTCAATAATGCCATTTTCAGATACCTGAATGGCAACCCTAGTGAAGTTATCTTTGTTTTCTGCTACATTGCTTACCTTTAATTTACTACTACTATTTGTTCTTTTTTTGGTACACTGAAGATTATCGGGTTCATCAATACTTAGTTTTTTGTCATCTATTTGATATGATTTAAGAGTTTTACTGCTAGGAGAAGGTGATAAAAAAACACTACTCATAGTTTTATCCGATCTTTCATTATCAATGTACTTACTGTTCGATTCATCAATTAGCAGCAAAAAATAATATAAAAATTTGTTAAATAATTAAAATACAAGCCTATTTCATGAAAAATATTGGTAAATTAAATTAAATCAAACCTATGACTAAACATAAATTCAACAAAATATGTTTTTGAGCTGGCTTTCAGTCAATATCCATACTGAGTTAATAATATTCTCTAACTAATGACCATAAACTATTGACTTCAAGGACATACTCAATTTACCTTTTAGGAACTTCAAAATTGTGATACGAAAACCATTTAAAACTCGTAAGACTAAAAATCCTGTATGGTAAGGTACTAAATACCATTTGGTAGTCATTCTCAAAATTAATTTTATTCAAATAAAAATGTAGATAAAAGGGCACTGATAATATGTATATCCAATAATAAAAAAATTATTACTGATTCTTGATATTTATTTTTATGACTAAATACAATAAAAAAGCCTTTTCAAAAACATAATTTACCTAACAATTTTTAAATTGCTTACTTATTTTGAGTTCCATAAAGATTATGTTCTTTAATATATGATTCAACTGATTCACTAATGAGAAATTTTACACTTTCATTACGAGACAATGCTCGTCGTACTTTTGTTGAGCTGATTTCATTTGATATCCATTCAGTAACTACAGTTATGTTTGCCTAAAATGTTAAATATTTATTAATACAATTATATTAACCTTACATTAAATATAATTTTACAACCATGTATTTAGTTAAAATATCTGATTCATAAATAAATTTATGAGGGTTGGTTCCAGCACGACTGACAACCACCAATCCATAATCTCTGACAATAGCTTCTATCTATAAATTATATGAATTATTTAGCTATACACAATATGTAAGCATATTCATTTTTAAACACTCCATAATACTTACATCTTCATCATTCCATAAACCTGGAACTGCAAATGATTCCAATAAATCTCCACCACACAAAAGTCTCACATTAATCGCCCTATTTCGATTTGAGTCATTGACATCAGTATTTTCAAAAAACTGGAATGGTAATAATGAAGTATCAACTGTGTCAATACCATTTAGCTTAGAACTAATTATACAATTCAGATGATTCTGTAATATCAATGTAAAATGTAAATAAGAGTTCATTAGTAACATAAATAAATGATTACTTGATGATATTGTAGAACTTGTCTGGTTCTTGTCCAACTATTTTGGTTCACTTCCCAATCAGAAATCTTAACCCAAGGTAAATCAATGAGTGCTTTTTCAAGCATTGCACACCTATGATGTGATGGAGCTAAATCTTTTTTGTTATATAAATCATGAGTTGGTGACATCAAACCACCACAAACTGTATAACCTAACCGATTAAAGTGATCGCGAGCAATTTCTAAATAACAAAATATTGATTATAATGTGATGTTTAACAAACATATAGGTTTCATATTTACCAAACATTCGTAAATGCATATTTGTTGGCGGATTAAAAGACCCAGTCGACAGTAAAATTATACTTTTATTTTCCAAAAACATTATAAGAAGTTTAAGTATTTTCTTATTATAAAAATAATAGTTTATTTTATTATTTTTTTAAAAAATTATAATTTTTATTTATAAAACAAAATTACAAACTATTTATTTATCATGTTAGTAATTATGATCAGGTAGAAAATTTGAAATTTTAAATACAAAAAATATAGCTATTTAAAACTCTTAAAACTTAAGATATGAGATGTCACCCTTCATCATATTGATGACAAAATGTTATAAAAATAGTGTCGTCATTAAAAATGACAAAAAGATAGACACAAATGACTTTTTTATTAAAGCACAGTATCAAATATGAAGACGAACAATCAACTAACTCTAATATAGAATGAATGTAATGTGCATACTGCATATTAATATTTTATCATAAAATAAATAAAAATACATATACTCCATAGACCTTATACTAAGTATAAGGTCTATGATATACTCAGTGATTTTATCTTGTGGACCAGCCACCAGGTTATCAATGTACTTTATCACACAGATAATATTATTCAGTGATTATTCACTATGAAGTATGAATATTGAATTAATAGTGAACAATGATTTCTGTGATGTCTGTTGTAGTAAACACAGCTTAAGATAGAAAATTTCTATCTAAAGCTGTGATGGTTCATCATTGGTGATTATCATATTATTTATTTTGAAACAGCATTTGTATCAATAATCATTGTTGAACATTCATATGTTCTATTAATAAATTGGTTACTAAAATTTTAGATTTAAGACAAAACGATTAATGTAAAAACTGTAGCACTGAAATAATTTCAGAGTCAATTGTAATTAAAATTGTTTATGTGATATAAGGTCTACCTCTTATTGTCTAAAACCGGTCCCACACGACTCGTGAGCTTGATGAACATCGTATTTACAAATATTCGGCGAATATTTTTACTTGGCGATTATATGTTCCTACACGACTCGACTCGTGTATGTTAACCGATTATTCAACAATCGCGTATACTCCACTCCTTGTCATTTCAGAAAAATAATTGCGATTATTTTGAATTCCTTTGACTCGTGTCGCGTTTACCCACTGCCGGTGGGAAACCACTCGAGTAAAAATAATCGTGGCGCTTTACAAGTTTAAGAGTCGTGTGGGACTGGCTAAAGACTAGTTACTATTATTATTTAAGGGTCTTACATAATTAATTTTAATTCTGTATTTGGAGTAAAATTTGTTACATTAATTTAGGTAGGTACTTATGTAAAAATAATTTAGACTTTTTTTTTTTTTATATATATAATTTCCAAGATTTATCATTTATTAAAATAAATAATAAACTTTAAAATGTTGATATTCTCAATGAACTAAATTTTCTTTGGTAGTACCTAACTTGGTATTTTTTTTCTCAATTCATTAAATTGTATGTTCAACGCATCTTGCTATATTTTAGCACTAATTAATGAACAAAAAATGAATTATGTGTTACTTTAAAACATTTAATTAATAGATGAGCTATTTTTATTTGAGTAAAAAAAGTTACACGTATACATAATCCTACAGAACATATAATATTAGGTATCTAGTTTTTTACTACCTCAGATATTAACAATGCATACTTTTATAGTCTGTTGTATTACAATTACTAAAAGAAAATAATAAGAAATCTATTGATGCACGAGAATTTTAAATCACACCATCGTATTCAACGTCGAAAAAACATAAGATGGCGATAAAGCATTATTAACCTCCTTGAATGTTTATAAACTAAAAATATCTTAAAATTTGTCCGTACCTTCTCCAATTTTTTCAGTCAAACCCTTGTAAAATGTTTAATTCTTTGTCCGTAAGAAATTTTATTACACCAAAATATTCGCAATGAAATTCTCTATCCTGGCACCAAGTTAAAAAAAACATCGGTCAAAAGTAAAAAAAACCGAAAAAAGTTGACTTACGATTTTTGATATTTTTTCAGGTCAATAGATATATATGTTAGTGAGATCATATTAAATTTTCAAGTCTTAATATCAAAAATCAAAATTTTCATTACATAAAAACTAATAAAAAATGAGAAATTTCCTAAATTTTCATAATGCTGTACTAATAATGCTCAAAATTAATCAAATATTTTTGAAATTTTTTTATGAAATGTTCTCTTGACCATTTTTAGTAGTTGTTGAAAGTTTTATGTTTCTAGCTGCATTATTTTTGAAGTTATGTTAAAAAGCAATTTTCAATTTTACGAAAATTCCAGCAATTGCACATTTTGCAATTTATTGTTAATTTTTTAACAAATTTTCCCCGTTTTTGGAAAAAGTATTGGAAAATTTAAAAAATTATCTGTCTAAAGTACCATTTGGGTGCGATTCCAGATCTATAGAGTTACTGATCGAAACTTTTGGACAAATATTTTTATACGAAAAAGTGTTAAAGTAAGAGAAAAAAATATTCATTTTCAAATATATTTTGTTACTAATTAATCTCACGCCTCCCCTATTAAGTCCGAACACCCACTAGAGGTGGCATGTTGGGAAACACTGATCTACACAATGCAAATCATTAGGTACACAAATAGTAATAACATCAAAAGTTTCCAATAGGCAACAAGCTGAATTGGAGGAACTTCAATTACTTTTAAATGACCTATATCGTTTTCATTTTTTTCATATTTTTGCTTATAATAGTTTTAAAATTGACTTCCTGAAAATATTTTAATCATTATAATAATATTATTATCAAAATTTAATATAGCAAGAATATATTATTATTCTCAGCACTATCATCAACATAATACATTGTTTCATTAATAGAATTTTTCATAGAAATATAATATGTACAATGTCTATTTAAGCTGATAAGGGTTCAGTACCTACGTTTCATTATACAAAAGAATGCGTTTAACACTTACAACATTTTAAGACGAAGTCTAATACTTTTTTACCTAAAAAAATTAAGTAGATTAGCACATAGGGTATAATGCTGTCTTTAGTTTACCTAATCTCTGTAAATCTTTTTCGACGGAATTAGTAGGAGATGCTGTGGTAATTGCAGCGGTGAGGGGAGAGGAGGGAAGAGGTTGTATAACTCAATAGGATGGATCTCTTTATTAAATTTTAAGACGCGCAGCATACCACCACCGAAACTAAAATTATGAATATTCCCTTTTTTCTGTAGCTGATACGAGTTCAGTACCTACGTTTCATTATACAAAAGAATACGTCTAACGCTTATAACATTTTAGGACGAAGTCTAATACTTTTATTTTAGCTATAAAAATTAAGTAAATTAACACACAAGGTAGAAGCACAGCTTTTAGTTTTCCTATTCTCTGTAAATCTTTTTCGGTGGAATTGGTAGGTGATACTGTGATGATTACAGTGGTGAGGAGGGGAGGAGGCTGTATAAATCAATAGGATGGAATATGATGGATTTCTTATTAAATTTAAGACACGCAGCATACCACCACCGTAAATAAAATTATGAATATTCCCTTTTTTCTATAATAGTTGAGAAATCACCTGTTATAGGTGAGTAGCTACGTCATACATTTTAATACTTGAAAGTTGATGCGTTTATAAGTGTTTTGTGGGCAACAAATACATTTATTTTGAGAGGATGTCAGCGATGTCAAGATGTTTTTTTTCTCTAAAACCACTCAGTAAGTCGTATTCTTGGAACGCGTGAAAACATTTAAGCGTCGGGTTTTTTGTCGGTGTGGCCTCCTCTTAATGTTCTCATCTGCCTACTATGTTTTTCAAAATATAAAAATATGCGTGCTAATGGTCAATAATTGTTGGTTTTTTTAACGTTAAAAACATTAAAAATGTTTATCGGTTCAATGCGACAAGTTTTAAGGTAAGAACAAAATTATACCTAAATGAATTTAATTTAAATACTTTTTAATTGGGTACTCAATGGTTCTTTTTATTTTTACTCAGGCGTTTCAAGTACACAGTTGAGTCGCGGCAACTAGAAAACCTTGACAAGTCGAATTTTCTTTTATTCCCCTTGAGTAGATATAATAAGTAATTATTCAAATTAATTATTATTAACAGATAATTCATATCTTGAATAGTACAAATCTCAAAGCGATTATTATCCCTCTTCAACTTTGAGTTGTCGTGACTTGACTGTACATAATTTTATTCAAGAACAATACTAAAAATTGTCTTTGATAAAAAAGATAATTTTAAAGGCGTTTTTGTCAAATGTCGGGCATTTTTCCACAAATTTTGGAAGAGCTTGAGAATTTCGAAAAATGACTTCTTTAAAGTACCATATAGAAGTAAATTTTGATTCAAAAAATTGCTGGTCCAATTTTTCGTACAAGTATTTCTGTATGAAAGTCGAAATGAAAGTGTTCACAGAAAAAAAAAAGCCGGACATACTTCGCACGATGGGTGTTCTTCGCAGTCTTCGCACGAAGAGTGGGATTCTCTTGACGGGTCACGGGTGTATTGAATTTTAAAGAAACGATAAATCATTTCTTCAATAAAACGATTCTGAACGAGGAAGTTAATAATATAAAAATAAATGAGAAAAAAAAATGTTAGAAAAATGTCCAAAATTTTTTTTTTATATTTTCAAAATTTTCTTGCGCCAAAATCTTTCTTATATGATTTCTATCTATGTTTAAAATTTTTATATAGTTCGGATCAAAAAATGATGGTTTCCGAATCATTTTTGTCAAATTTTGGGTAGTTTTTTCCAGAAAAAAAAATTGAAGAATTGAGAAATTCAAAAAATGACCTCTTTAAAGTACAATCTAGAGGCAAATCCGGTTTCAAAAAGTTATTGATCGAATTTTTTAGACAAGTATTTCTGTACGAAAAGTTGTACACAGAAAAAAATAATAAATAAACATCATTGTAAAAACACTAGCTTCTTCACTTCGTTCAGAATCTAAAATAAATATCATTGTAAAAACACTATAAAAATAGCTTCTTCGCTCCACCTAAAATCTAAATTATTTTTAGAAATTCATGAAAATTTTGTGAAAAAAAAAATAAGTGCATATTTTTAAAGCACATTTGTACTTTTTTAGCGCATTAAGTTCCGAGCCCTAGACATATTATACATTATTATATACATTTACACACAGTCAACGTATGTATAATATCATTATGTGTGAGTCAATAGTGGCAATGTGTGAGTGGAACTCGGCCTTCAGTTTATCAAACCTAAGTAAATTTTTTTTCCGTGCAATTAAGAGTGGACACTGCTGACTACTGAGCTATTTACTGAGCTAATTAATCAATAAGGTGAAACTCTTTCTTAACTTTAAAACAAGCAGCATACCACCACCGGAATTATAATTTTGAATATTCCCTTTATCCTGTGGTAGTCGATTTTCTACGTCCAACAAAGTGAATTCTCTGACCGGCCCATAAAATACTATTCTATAGCAAATAAGATTCGTTGTATATTCGTTTGTTATTCATTCGTTATATTACGTAGAAAGAAAGAATTCATTCTACGCAGTACGCACTGTCAAACTTTCGACTCCTGAGGACCGTGGAAAATTCAGAAAAGGGGTAAGAGATAATTATGTTTTTCCACCATTATCGTCTTCTCGGTCCAGGAATACCAACTGAATTGAATGCCGTGTTCTGGTGATTATAATACCTAGCATTAACTACGTCATCATTATTATTACTACTAATAATAGTTATATAAACTCTGGCACAATTTATAATTATTAATCGACATGAGGGAAAATTAAGTCATAATAATATTATGTCACTGTAAGACTTGATGCCCGTTGAATTTTGGCAATTATTTTATATTTGTCAGAACAATATCATCCTACTTTACCCCTCTTTCTCCGGGAACAACGTACATCGACCACGGTTGAAAAAGTAGACATCGATTTTTATCACTCCGTATATTTAATCGTGTTCCGTCCCACGACCCCAGACGATCAGCCTGCAGCTTGCTCACAGACACACACACACGCACACACACAGACGCAAATCTCGAGCTCCACGCACACGCACACACTGACACGCCGCCTTCACATAATATCATATATATATATATATATGTGTGTATAATGTTTATGTATATGACGTATTGCAGCTGATTTCTCGATCACTGAAAAAACATGGACACGGAGGCTCGGAGCTGACGATGACGACGACGTTACGTCGACGGACGACGAGCCCATGTCTCGAACGCTTTTTGTAAATAATAATATGTATTTAATATTAAAAATAATACGTGCAATTTTTTTCTTGTGTGACAACGCGCACCCCGACACGATAATATTAAATGTCTATACTATGTAGAAGCGGATGACACATATTATCTATCGTGACAAGAAAAATTTGCACTTATTGTGAGTATGAAAAGCGTTCTGTAATGGACTCGTATATAAATAAAAATAAAACGTTGGTTTCGGGGTGTATTTCAATTATTTGCATAGCATTGTGGTTGAAACGTCTTTTCGGAAAGTGCACTGCCTAGATCGCGTATAGCGTCCGCATTCTCTAGCTGTCGATTTGATGATTACACATCTTGAGTTATTTATAATATCTCATTGATAGCCGACTAGATATTTTTGGTAGATATTCAAGGACATTAGTGCATACAGGGTAAAACATTTGGTTGGAGGGGGTTAGAATGTTTATTGATTTAGCCCCTCAAAGTACATTAAGCAATTTTTGAAAATTCTGGGGGACAATGAGTGGTTTTGAGGGTGCTTAACCCCCCTAAGCCCTCACTTAGTTGCGCTTTGGCTCAAAGGGCGTGTCAATGATTTATGTACATACATATTTATTTATATTATATTTTAATAAAAACAGTATCGAGTCAATTTTTTATAAAAAAAATTTTATGAAAACATAAAAATAACTTTTAAAACGTATAGTTAGTACCTATATGATAGAATCTGAATAAATGGCTGAATATTTAAAATGTATTTAATTGAAACAAATTTAATATAAATTAATTATTTCTATTTATTTATTTACCTATTGTATAAATTTAGATTAATTAGGTAGGTACTATTAAACACATTTTACTCATTAGACCTTAGATTCTACTTTAGATATATCATAAATTTTAAATTACTTACCTATATATTTTTTTTACACTGAGTATTTTTCTTGGGATATGATTGAGTTTTATAAATTAGGTTTTCAAATTTATATTATATTATATAAATATTGTTACACAATAATGTGTGCTACATTGTGATGTAAACACTGCGATGAGGTCAATGAATGCAGCTGCAAATTTTTCGAACCCAGTTTCGATATGTGTGGTTAATAATAAAACCTGATCAGAGTAGTTTCTATTGGGTCGAAATCCTGCCTGTTTCGAACAGAACTATTTTATTTATATCACTAGTAATTTTGTCGTGAATTGTCTCCAGAAGTTTATAGCCAATACTCAAAAGAGTGATGGGTTTGTAACTTCTTTGCTTGGTTCCTTGGCTTAAGGATTGCTAGTATTTTAGTGCTTTTGGATTATTTAAAGAGTATTTCCGTCAAGAGCATATCTATGTAAAGCCTAGAAAGCCTCTGTCTGGGTTTAGTACCACTATGTTTTATAAGGTCTGAGAATAGTCCATCAAAGCCTTACCAGATTTAAGGTTTTTAATTGTTTCGTTTATTTCAATTTCATTAACATCTCTAACATAGTGTGATCTTTCTTCAATTATACTCATTTTATCTAGTGACATGTAAAGGGTGAGGCATTAAAACTAGTCTTAATTGTGTTGGCAGTTTATTGTAAAAATTTATAACTTTTTGAAAAATCATTTCTTTTCAATTATTGCCCAAGTTACAAAACTCAGCTATTTCATTCAAATCTTTAAATATGTCATCAGAAATATGATCAGCCCCAGTGTTTAAGTATTAATGCTATCTTTACACATTTTTCAACTTGATATTTATTTGAAATTTGTATCCTTTGTTAATAAAAATAGCTCAATTCTGTAAGTGTATGGTTTGCTTAAAAAATTAGTTAAAGGTATTGAAAGCGACAATTTTCTGTTTCTGTCTTTCACACACGTAACCTGACAATTTTATTTAGATATGTTTTTTGTCAATTCTATTTGTATTTCTATTTTTATTCTATTTGTCAAATATAAATCAGACCTCTTTTCCAAATTTTATTCCCTAATTTATATAAATTTGATTTACATATTTTAAAGTTTTAAAAATGTAGATGTTAATTATTTGGAATTAGAATTAAAAATCTTAAAATCTAGTCTGGTTGATCTCAAGTAAACATAATAACGAACTCAAATTAGTTCACAAAAATCTTATAGTATTATTAGGTTGATCGGTAGGACAAAAGATATATCTAAATTGTTATGTTACATGTGTGAAAGTCAGAAACAGAAAATTGTCATTTCCAATCCTCTTAATTGATAATTTAAAAATTAATATTAATTAAAAAATAATAAAGTCTATTGCCCATATAGACAAAAATCATTATTTATCATTTCCTTATGCCTATCTAGGTTTTATAGAACACAGTTTAGTGAAATAAGGAATATTTCCATTTACAATAATGCTTAATCATTGGTTAGTTATACAAGTTTAATATAATTATGGGTTCATTAAATAAATTTAATAAACCGATAAATTAATCATTAATGATTCAACTAATTGTATTTCTACTCAGTTTCTTAGTGTCATCTAATTATAATATATAATTTACAATTAATTAACTTTATAATAATGAACCAAATTTAAACAGATACCTAAATAATTTAATTTAGTATATTTAATATGGATGCATATTGTAACTGGTAAACAAATATAATAATATAAGGAGCCTTGAATTTTTGTTTCACTATAGGGTAGTTAAAAATAGTGTTAAGAATAATAAATTATCCAAAACAAAAATTATAATGTGTGTTTTGCCCATAATGTAAATATTGTTAAATAGAAGCATATTTGAATGTAACCTAAAAAAAATTTTTAAAGATTACAGAATATTTTAAGCACATTTTCAAAGACTTCTTATGATATTCAGAGACAGTTCTAACAAAGATTTACCCCTATATTAGATGTTACCTGTTACTTATTGTGTTTATTTATATTGTAGTTAAAATCTGAAATCTGTCAATACTAGCGTTCACAAACCTATTTCGTCAAAACTAGTTTTGAATAATTAAAACTAGAACTAATGGGAACTTTAACTTAAGGAAAATTATACACTGACATCAAAACCGTATTCGGGGGATTCAGACCCCCTGAAACTTTTTAATACCTAATAAACTAATTTTTTGAAACATCATAATAAACATTATAATATTGATAATTACCTTAATATATTTATATTGACATATTGTTGTAAGAAATATAATATTATATTCCGTATTCTTTTGGTGTATTTTAAAAATAATTTAACGGATAATCGACGAAGAACGAAAACATATTGAAAACATTACCCATGTAGACCGTACTGTAGATTTTTCCAAACCTTATCTGTACTGACAGGCGACAGAAATAACTTTGCCTTTAATGCAACACTATCATTAAGTTAGCCATCGTTCATCAATACATATTTTCTACTTGTTGCTTTTAAATTCTGATTTTCGTTAGTTATTATTATACTAAATGTTTACTTGAAAATTATTTGGAGAAACCAAAAATTTAAAAAAATTTTTATTTTTAAGCCATTTAAAAAATTATTGGTGCTGCTCGGATGTGTGATCTATCGTAGTACATGTGATCTACCACTGTATAGGTAGATAACACATCCGAGCAGAGAAATAAAATGCGATCTACTACCTTATAGGTAAATAGCACATCCATGCAGAAAAATAAAATAAATAAATTATTATAATATTTTATTTACATAGACTTGTTACACAATCTGAGTAAACCTAGCGCTGGTTATACATTAATATTGGAAATTTGAATTGGATTAGTCGTTAGTCACCTTACTACTTCAGTAATATTTCACACAATTTTAAATCAATAATTATTTATTTTTAGATAGAATTCTGGTTTTCTAGAATTATTATTTTATTTTCTATACCATACTACTAGCAGAAACATAGTAGATCGCACATCCGACAGCACCAAATAATTTTGTTAAATTGTAAATTTAATTTGTTTGAAAGATTTTAAAGTTTAATTATTAATTTTTAACTAGTATGTAATTGTGTATTTTCAATGCTTAAACAATATTAATATTTTTCTAATGATATTAAAATGATTAGTTTATTATTTATATAATATTATAATTGATATATCTATTAACATTTTTGTATGTTATATAATACATGTTTTTGTATTTGCTAATACTTTAATGTAAAATAATGAATTTTAATTTATTTTTCAGCTAGACCAGCCATCTAAAATACAATGTCTTCTCTTCATAATCAATCGGTCGTGGAGGACATTGTCTCTGCTTTTAAAACATCTCAAAATCAGTCCTGGTCCACATTCAGTGATAAACTGACAAGTATTTCCATCCCAAAGTATAAGAATAAAGATGTTTTTAAATCAGAAAACCCTATTGAATTATCAGATGAAGACATTCCTGTATTTGGCTTAGTTCCCAGACTAGAAAAATTAATATTGGTATCATGTGATAAATGTTCAATGATTGTGAAAAGTGACTGTTTACATTATCATTATAAGCACCGCCACAATAATCAAGAAAATGATTTACATTCAGTGGCACAATTTATAAGACCCAATTTGACAACCAATAAATATAAAAGACCAAAATTAAATGTAAGGAAACTTCCTGAAAAGAAAATAATTGATGGTGTAAACATTGACCCTGTTGTTCAAACAATCAAAACTGAATTTGATCCAGATGAATTTGAAAGGATTTCAGAATTAAACAGAGCCACAGAACAACAAAACATAATTCAATATAGTGATGAATCTACATCAGTTGATTTAGCATTACATTGTACTCCTGGTACAAGTTACTTTAATGAATTCTGTACTCAAAGTTCAGTTCAATATCCTGATCATAATGAAGTAAATAACCAAATAGTAGATTACTATGAAGATTTAACTAAGTCATTAAATCTTATAGAAGAAATGCAAATCAAAGAAAGTTTAGATGATCTTGATGATAGTATCAATGAAGATATTGTTAATTGTATCACTGAAATAGAGTCTAATGAAAAAATAAAACATATAATAGACTATACAGATTCTATTAATGATAATGAAGAATTTTATGAAAATACTCATCGCAAAAAGTATGATCACTTTCCATTAAATCAACATTCTTCGCTTAAAACAAGCAGTTGTTCAGATGTTATAAGCAATCAAAGTTCTGATCAAGAAATAAACTTCAAAATTACAAATAGTGATAAAATCTTAAATAAATTATTAGATGATGGAAAAGAACACCAAAGCATTGAATATGTAGATTCTATTATTAATAGTAAAACTATTAATTATGCTACTGAGTCTACTGATTCATTGTACAAATCATTAGATTCAAATGAAAAGAGAGTGCCTAAAATAGACTTAACAGATTTTATAAATAATGGTAATAATAATTATTCTGTAAGTAGATGTAATATTTTAAAATTAAAACCACATATTACATCTATAACGAGCAAAAAATATCCACAAGTTATGAAAACTCAAATTTCTGATAATTTTATTAGTCAGGATCATTCAATCAATAACAAAAGAACAAAGTGTGATAAAAACTTTTTAGATAATGAAACAGATCCAACGACTAATAAACAATTTATAAATAACATTTTTGATGAAAAAACTATTAATTATGAAACTAGTTCTGAAGTACCATTTATTAAACCATTTAATTCAAATATAAAAAGAAAAAGTAGTACTGACCTTGCTGATTTTATGATTGACGATAACAGATATTTTAAAAAGAAATATTGTCATTCACCAATAGATCAACTTACACTTAGAACAAGCAGTAATTCTTCAAGTATTATAGGCAATTCATTACATGACAATAAAACTAATTGTGACAAAGTAACAGCGTGCATTAAAAACTTAAATAAATTCATTAAGGATAAAAAGAAATGGCAAAATGATGAATGTCTAAATGACAATATTAATGAAAAGACTGTTAATTATGTTAGAATTCCTGCATCATCATTGGCTAAAAATTCAAAAACATCATTCAGTTATAATTTAAAGAAAAAACATAGGAAAAACTTAAAAGATTCCATGCATTATACTAAATATAGATTTAGTTCATCAAATGTTACTAGTAAAAAACAATTTGATAATTTCATTTCTAATAAAAATCAATCATCAGTAATATCAGAGAGTCATGAAAACAAAAAATTAAACAACATATTTTCAATTGTTGAAAATGAAGAAGTTGAGAATAAAATGGATAAAATTAATATTTACTCTAAAAATTTTAATTTTTTTTCACCTAAAAAATTGAATGATCAAAAACCAAAACTATATATTCCATTCAATAAGGATGTAAAAGCACCAGATAATGAATGTTTTAGTAATTTAAATACTGTTTTTGATGAACCCTTGACTAATGAACATAAAGAATTTGAAGACAAAATTGAAGAGAATTCTAAAGATTTTAATTTTTCATCACACCTCAAATTAAAGAATGATGAAAAACTAACACAATATGTTCCAACCAGTAAGAATGCAAAAGAAATGTGTGATCAATACTTTAGTGATTCAAGTAGTATTTCTGATAAACCCTTGCCTGATGAGTATAAAGACGTAGAAGACATAATTGAAGAAAATTCTCAAGACTTTAATTTTTCATCGCCTCTCAAATTAATAAATGATGGAAAACCATTAGAAAATATTTCAACCAGTAAGGATGTAAAAGCAATTGCTAATCAATGTCCTATTGATTTAAATTCTGTTTTTGATAAACCCTTGCCTGATGAGCATAAAGAAGTTGAAGAGAAAATTGATGCAAATTTTAAAGATTTTAATTTATCATCACCTTCCAGATTAGATAATGATGGCAAGCCTATTCATTATATTCCATTCAGTAAGGATGTAAAAGCAAGGTATTTTCAATGTTCTAGTAATTCAAGTACTATTTTGGATAAACCTTTGACTGTTGAACTTGAAAAAGTTGAAGACAATTTGGTCATAAATAATACAGATTCTAATGTTTTTAATGTTTCTTTGCCTACAAGATCATTGAATAGTGAAGAATCTAAACAATGTATTCCAACCAGTAAGGATGTAAAGTCAATAGGTGATCAATGTCCTAACAATTTTATTTCTAGATTTCATGAATCCTCATCTACTAAGCATGAAGAAGTTAAAGATAAATTGGTCAAAATTAATGTCAATTCTAAAATTGTATATATTCCATTATCTCCCTCATTACAAAATAATAAAAATCTAAAAAAATATGTTAGAATAAGTAAGAATGTAAAAACAATGGATGATCAATGTACTAGTGATTCTACTACTTGTCTTCAAAAATCTTCAATTCTTGAACCTGCAGAAGTTAAAGAAAAAATGGACAAAACTAATGATGATTCTAAAGTTTTATATTTTAAATCACCTCCAAAATCATTAAATGATAAAGTACCGAAGAAATATATTCCTATTAGTAAATTTGTGAAAGGAATAGACAATAATAGTTTTTATAAATCCTCAACTGTTGAACATGAAAAAGTTAAAGATGGAAACACGAAAGTGAATGCTGATTCTAATACTTTGTATTTTTTATTGCCTCCTAAATCATCAAATAATGAAAAATCAAAAAAATGTATGCCTATCGGTAACAATATAAAATTGACAAATGATCAATGTTCTAGTGATACTGTTCCTAGTTTTCATAAATTGTCAACTGTCAATCATGAAGGGATTGAAAATGAAATGGACAACATGTGTGATAATTCTAAAACATTTTATTTTCCGTTACCACCTAGATTAAAGAATAATGAAAATCAAGAAGAAAAATGTAAATTTGACAAATTGAATACTAATTCTAAAATTTTATATTTTTCATTACCTTCTAAATCAATAAGTGATAAAAACCCAAAGAAATATTTTCCAATCAGACAGTTTGTAAAATTAATTCAAAATCAAAATTCTAGCAATTCAGTTGGTAATTTTCATAAATCCTCATCTGTTGAGCATGAAGAAGTTGGAGATAAAATGGACAAAATTAATGATAATTCTAAAATTTTATATTTTCCATTACCTCCTAGATCAATGAATTTCAAAAACCACAAAAAATATATTCCAGTTAATAAATATGTGAAGACAATAGATGATCAATGTTCTAGTTATTCTGATACAAATTTTCATAAATCTTCAACTACAACACAAAGTGCTAAAGAAAATATTAAAATTGCATCAAACTATATTTATTCAAACAGTATAAGCAATGATGATGAAAAAAATGAGGAATCCAATATACAGTTTGATAAAATACCATCAAAATTAATGCAAAATAATATAAAAAATAAGTGGTTACCATGTTATAGTCATTCAACAACTTTTCCAAGTAATAAAGAAAATCCTAAATTAGCACAAACCAATTTCAACATTAAAAGTACTACAAATACTGATGCTGATGTTTTTCAAGATAAATCATCATTTGAATGCCCAAGGGTAAAAAAAAAATTTAAACTTTCACCAATCAGTGATCATGTAGTTCATGAAGAATATTGTTATAATGGATCTTATGATGCATATTATCAAGCTGCAAATGATTATACTATTAGTCAAGCATTAAAACCCCTCTCTCCGAGTGTGAAATATTCAGATTCTGATATAGATACTTCAAGTGAAGAAGAACAAAATGATGACATAAATGAAAGTTTAAAAAATGAATGGTGTACATCATCATCTGAATTATCGAGTTACGAAAATGAAACACAACTTGAATCAACTGATGCTTACACAAATATTTTAAATAAAGAAAGTTCTAATGATGTGTTTACTAATTATGATCGTTCATCAACTACATTGCTAGACAAACCACAATCGAAACATTTACCATTTGATGATTCCAGTGCTATAACTGATAGTTATTTTAAAATTAAAAAAGAGTTCTGTCAATTTTCATCTAAAAATGACCTAACACAATCTAAATTAACACCAAATAAATATGATTTAAGTAAAGAAAGTCCTCTTACTTCTGCATCAAGTTATAACCAATCATCAGTTTTATCAAAAGATATGTCTACAGATACTAAGAGTGATAATTTTGTTAATAAGCTACTAGATGTAATAAAAAATAGTAAATATACACAAACTGATGGTTCTTTTAAGTGTATTAGTCATAAAAAGTGTATAGATGCAATTACTAGGATTGATAATTCAATAGCAGAATCATGTGGTACTTATGATGATAAAACCAAATGTAATCAAACAAATTTATTATTAGGATGTATGAATTATTATGAAACCACAAAAGATTTGGTTGATAGCCATGATCCAATTAACTCTAATGCTGAAATTGTCCAAAATGAAACAAAGAACAGTTATACTTGTGACATGTCTAGTAGTCAAATTGATGAATGTATTTCTAATAGTTCTACCTCTGATAGTTCTAGTCTTCAAAGCACATACAACACCTTAGCTCCCACTTCTGTTGAAGAAGAGTATGAATCAATAAATGATGAGAATTATGATCGTTATAATTCAAACAGTTCACATAATGACCATTTTTTTAATTATTTAATACATCATCCGATCAGTGATAATAATCAAGGACTTGAAAATAAAGACAAAACATGTAGCTCTAATACAGATAAAACTGTACAAAATGAGTATAATTATAATATTGATGAACAGACGTCAGATATTGTCGACAAATATTTTCAAAGTTATAAAGATCGTTTGAAGAAAACCGCAGATGAAAAATGTATAAATGGCAAAAATTCTAAGTTAACACCATCTACAGATATTGAAGCTAAAGTGAAAAAAAATTCCAAAAGACGTTTAGAAGTAAAAGCTGTGGATAAAGAAAACCATAGATATGGTCTATGGGATGAAAGAGAAAGTTGCTTATCATATATTGGTAGAACTTTTAATTTTGTTGTGAGACCAGCTCTCCGTCAAAGTCACTTCTCGGAAGAATCTGACTAGATGATGACTATGGATGATAAAACTGGTTTTTAGGTATTTTATTAAGACTTCCTTAAGGTCTCATTATATATTATTTATTTGTTCCTGATTTGAAAAAATCATTTTAATTCTTCCAATTAAAAACAAAATATTATTATATTATTGCCCAGTAATTATTTTTATTATTGTCAACAATTATTTTATGAATATAGTTTTTTACTTTCTTTTTTACAAACTTGTTATTTATTATGTATATTTTAAAATTAGAAATTCAAAATATGAAACTCAGTCCTGTTGTTTTCTTTGTCATTGTTTGATTCTGTATACGGTATTCCTATTAACTCTAGTAATATAACTTATTTTGTCCTCTTTTAAAATAAATATAGGTAGGTACTCTACTCTACAAAACAAAAAAATTATCTTCTAATAAATGGTCTCAATATAAATAATTAAAAATTACTTCATTTATTAGATTTACTAATAAATGTGTGAATTAATACATCAATATATATTATGATTAAAAAAATAATATATTATTCAAAAATAATTGACTTTCACAATAATGTCAACTACAGTTATATTTACCTATTATAATATTATATATATTTGTGGTATTAACTTACCTATAGGTATCTAATTTAATAACTTTATAAAATGTAATGAATACCAATTGATATTATATATATTTGATTTATTATGACTATAACAATCAAATTAAAATAATTGGTGTTAACATAATGCTATAAAAATAATGCCTTGAGAATTAAAATGTATACAACTGGTTTCGGCAAAGAAGTATTAACACCTGTTTTTGCTGGAACCAGTTGTAAATATATGACACTACAAGCCTTGTTTTTGTTTATATAAACTATTATTTTTGAGAATTATTTAACTTGAAAATTGTAAGAACCTAATTGTAATAAAACAAAGTTTCAATAAAAAAAAAAAAATTAAATATAGGTAATATGCATTTTAATAGTTATTTTAGATTCTGAGGTAAGCGAAGAAGCTAATGTTTTACAATGTTTATTTATTTTTTATATATATAGAATCTAAAATTAAAATTTTAAATTAATTGTTATAATAAGTATTTCGTAAATAATAATATATTAAGTACATATAATTAATTAACTTAATAGTATATTAAGTAAATCGTTTTTTCTGGCTTTGATTGTAACTTGTAGCAAAAATATCAATCAACTCATTGAAATCTAAAGATTACGATATTTCTTGTTCAATAGATAAAGTAGGTAGTTGAATTAGTAAGTTAACATTGTGTAACAGCATTTCTAAGATAATTTTTTATCATTTTTAATTTGATAAAACTCCTTTCTACATTTGTGGAACTCTGGAATAGTGAGCATTATTATAATTGCCGTTGATACATATGGAAATGAGCCATGACACTTTTTTTTGTACTGAAAGAGCTTCAAGGGTTATAAAAGTCACTGTTAACAATTTAAACAAGATAAAATTTATTTTTCACATTTTATAAATTATTAAGTTACAGTGATAAATTATTCCAGTACGGGGCCCTAAAATTTGTGTAACCCATGGCATCTGCCCCTTCTGCCGGCACCGATACCCATAGTTCGTCACTGAATATTGTCATAAGATATACTTTTCTCATTAATCAAAATTCTAATGCACTAAATCATACTGTATTTGTCATAATTTTGATTGGCTAATAATGAATTTTTACCACTGTAACCTTAACATTCAGTGTGCATTCATATAAACCAAAAGATTAAATTAAATACACAAATCCAATTAAGTACTGAGTAGTGATAACTAAATTAATTATATTGATCTTTATTATGACAAACTATTACCATAGGTATTATTCTAGTAAATAAGTTTTTCATTTTTTTTATATTATTAAAAGAAGACATTTTTAGATAATTGTGTTTTACCAAAAAAAAAAAATAATAATAATAATAATGTTTTGTTCGAACAAAATGGTAAACTCTTAAACATAGTTTAATTTACATTACATCATGGTCACGAAGTAGTTAGTATTGACAGTCTCTTATTAATATGTAACTGATATTACAGGCTTTTAAACAATTATGAATTAATTTTACAGTATACACAATATATAAACATAGTTTATGTACATTTGTGTACCTAATTTAATTTATTGTACAATAGTCTAAAATCTAATGACTAAATAGAACAAATGGAATTTAAAATGGAACACAAATACCGTTTATATATATAATATATATTATACATTCAAAATCACAATTCACAGAAGACGAGAGTTTAAATAACTAATACAAATAATCATTGTTCACAGTGGTCAAATGAAAAAAATAAAATATACACTTATATCAATGTTTTCTTAATTTGATGGGAATATATTTTTTTATGTGATGGCAATGCTGAAATTTAAATAAATTATTCTTATTCACATTAATCTGTTAACATTTTATAAGTTTAATAAAAAGTCTTATGTGATTGCGTTTGTTGATACTCCCAATACCATATACCGCCAACAATTAAACCAGCAATTAAAATAATAACAAATAATATAATGAAAAATATTTTCAAGCCACTCCAACTTTGACTCTTAGTATCTTTAACATGTTCTAAAAATATACAAATAATATGAATTAGTTAAAGCTTTCATAAATTAATAACTTATCACCTTTTTTAGATGACATGAATAAATTCAAAAAAGATTATGGTAAATACATAAATATTATTTAAATAAAATTTGGAAAAATAAATACCTCTTGGTGCACTAAATTTTTTAGCTGATGGTATAATATTTGAACGATCTTTACGAGCTTCATTCTAAAAAACAATTTATAACACAGTTATTGAATATGTAATTATTCTAAAAAGATAAAATTGTATTACAGGATCATCAGAATCCACTTCATAAAGACGAACAGCCAAAATGTCATGATTATCAGACAGATCTCCAGTTGCTGCTGAAAATCCAAAAAAGTAACCAGTGGGTAATTCTACTCCATCAACAGAAAAACATGGCTTCCATACAGCTTTATCTTCTAAATCTGTCATAACTAAAACACAAATTTCATAATAAAACTAATTTACTTCACATATATTTTAATCGAAATTTATTATTTATCATGATATTTTAATATTTTTAATATAGAATAAATTAAATTTAAATATAATTCAACACATATAAATTAAATTTACCAGTAAGAGTGTTGCCAGTATATCTTATTAAGACATGGGTTTCTGTAAGTAAATTTCTGACTTTAACTTCACATCCTGCTAATTGTGTATGAGTACCATCACGGTCATGATCATAATGCAATGTCCCATTGTTAACCATTGATGAAATATAAGGATGTTGGTGCTGTTAAAAAAATAGATTGATAAAAATATTTCAAATTATCTTAAAAGTAAATAATAATATTACTACATTATGTTCTCCATTATGATTACTATATGTATCAATAATAATTGCAAGTCCTTCAAATAGATCTTTATTGCCAAATACTGGCCCATGTTTCATTCTCTCTCGAGTATACCATATTGCCATGCCATCACCATGAAGAGCTTCTTTTCCTTTACCGTGGATTTTAAACTGTACTTGTAATTCCCAATTGTTGACATAGCAGGGCTATAATAAATAACAAAGGAAACTACTTACTGCAAGTACATTAGAAACTTTACTTATTACTTGTATTAAATACAAATACATACAATAGAGTTCCATATAGAACCAGACTTGCTTTGTAAATCTGGTGTTAATCGTACATATTTATCTGTCACAATAGTGGAACCCATAAAATCCCAGTTTGGTACGGTTATACCAGATCCTTTTTAAAAGAAAAAAATATTGACATAATAATATTGAACAATATAAAGCAAAGTACATTTTACCTTGATACGGTTTCAATAATGAATGTTCGCGTTTCATATAATCTCTAGTGTTCCATTCAGAGTAAACTTCTCTGCCAAGAAATGACAACATAACAACAAAAACGTTGAATTTTGTATAGACATTTTTTGAAACTATTTTATTAAAATACATTATGTTAACAAAAGTAAATTGATATTGGAATGACTAAAGAATAAAATTAAAAATAAATGTCTGCTTTTTTAAATGGTTTTGAAAATGATGCGTATTTAAATAACTTTCAAGTAGTTTAGTTGACAGTTGTTGTTCACAATTACTAACGGGCAGTAATTAAGTTACTTTATAATAATAACGAAAAAAAATATTAAAAGAGAGGTAATTGATTTACATTATACAAATATTTAATATACCATGAAACATACAATACTCCTAAAACTTTTAAGTGGTTAATGAAAAATCAAAAATAAAATGATTCATACATTTTTGTGATAAAGGTTTATAATTGATAAGTTTTACAAGTTCTTTGACATTTATTGATAATAAGATATGACCGAAAACTTACAAATTTTTTCAATATACACTCAATAGTTTCCTTTTAAATTTTAAGGTACAGAGTTAAAAAATAAGGAAAATTATGTTTATAAATTTAATCGGTTTCAATGAAGCTATAGAGTCAGATTACAATAAGTGCAATCATGGACATTAAATGGATAAAAAGATATCGTTTATTTTGCATTGGTGGATCAATCATCTTATGCATTCAAATCATACTGGCATTTGTATTCTTTTCTATCCAAGAATATTCAGTCGTCAACGAATTGTTACCAAACGTAAATTGCATTACTATCTTAGAATAATAAATCTATTTATTTATGTGACTATGTAATTTAAATCATATTTATGAATTATGATAATTTTATAGCAATTGGGAATACGAAATGTAGCTGACTATAGTATTGGTGATGACGATGAGTCGAGCTACAATAATGTTCCCAGTGGGAGCAATCATCGCAACAAATTACCTCCAGATAAAGATAATAGTGCATCTTCTAATGAATATTACAATAAAGCGCCTCGGCACAATAACTATAAGACTGATAACTTAAGAGTTTTAAAAGTAGATGAGTTAGGATTTATGCCACCTTGTGATATAAGTGGACGTGAATCTGTGTCAGCATTGCATCGGGCTAAAACCCTTAATTGTAGACAAATCATTGCAAACATATCGTGTCTAATGAAGACTAATCCACCATATCCTAAACGACTGCCTCATAAATGTCCTACTAATGGTATAAATATTATTCAATCATTTTTTTTTTCATTTTCTTTATATTATTATTATTATTATAAATAACCATATCTGTTGTTTTATGTTTTATTAGATGTAAAAAATAATAAAACTCTTGGGTGTTTTCGTGATGGTAAAGAAATTAAATTATTGCCTGGTTATAAGAGTACTCTTATACATACTAATTCTCAAGAAAACTGTTTGAATTTATGCTTACAGTCTGGTTTTGTTTATGCTGGTGTTGAATATGGGTAATAACTAATGATTTTGAATTTTTTTCTGGTCTACATTTGTAATTTAATAAAAGATATTACCAATAAATGATTATTTAAATGGTTTTATGTTTTAGGACTGAATGTTTTTGTGGTAATGAAACACCAGAATTAGGTTTAAAACTTCCAGATACTTTTTGTGATATGCAATGTCCAGGAAACCAAAGTCAAATGTGTGGTGGACATTATACTATAAATGTTTTCAAAACTGGCGTATCAAGTATGCTATTATTTAATATATAAGATATAAATTATAGATATTATTTAATATATAAGATAATATATAAGATCTTTTAATTTATTAATTTTTTTTTTTTGTTTATATCTATTTGTAGAATTCATTGCTAAAGTTGCATTAGAATCTCCATCCAATTTAGAGTACGATAAACCTGCAGTACGAATAGTATTCCTCTTAACATTAAATGGAAGAGCGGTTCGACAGGTTTATAGGTTGATTAAAGCACTTTTTCACCGTGATCATTATTTTTTTATACATGTTGATTCAGTAAGACCATAGTGTTAACATCTTTTTATTATATTTCTATAATTTACCAGTTCTTTTTTAGAGACATGATTATATGTTCAGAGAATTGTTGAAAATTGAATTGGCATTAGGCAATATTCGATTATCACGACGCAGGCATTCTACTATTTGGGGAGGTGCGTCATTATTAACCACTTTAATGGATGCTATGTCTGATCTTGTACAGTCTTCTTGGGATTGGGATTTTGTTATTAATCTTAGTGAATCAGATTTTCCTATAAAGTTAGTATATATTTATTTTCTTGATGACATGAATTAATAACTCTGTGTTTCCCTGAGTCTACATCAAAATTAAATAATCAATATTTGGATGTATGTTATTAGGTCTAATGATGCTTTGGTTAAATTTTTAACTGTAAATCGAGAACATAATTTTGTCAAATCACATGGTCGTGAAGTTCAACAATTTATACAAAAACAAGGATTAGACAAGACATTTGTTGAATGTGAAGCAAGAATGTGGCGTGTAGGAGAAAAAGAATTACCAAAAGGCATTATATGGGATGGTGGCAGTGATTGGCTTGCATTGTCTAGACCTTTTGTTGATTATTTAGTAACTGGAGATCCTCTAATTTCTGGTTTATCACAGTTCTTCAAGTATACTTTATTACCAGCTGAAGTACATAAAATAACTCAACTCATATACCAAAATTAATTAATTAATACATTTTATAAAACCAGTGATTAATTTTTTTTTTTTTTTTACAGTCATTTTTTCATACTATTTTAAGAAATTCACCGTTTTGTGGAACTTATATTGATAATAATTTGCATGTTACTAATTGGAAAAGATGGCTTGGTTGTAAATGCCAGTATCGTCATGTGGTAGATTGGTGTGGTTGTAGCCCAAATGTTTTTCGTAGTGATGACTGGAATCGTATTAAGGTAAATTTGTTTGAATAACAACCTAGTACTTAAAAGTATATGTATGTATTTATTTTATTTATAGAACACTGAAAAGAAACAATTGTATTTTGCTCGTAAATTTGAACCTATTATCAACTTGTCTATTATCGACACACTTGAAGTTTGGTTATATGGAGAATATCCTGCAGGTAATAAAATAACTTTTTAAATACATATGTATCATGAATCATGATGAGTAAAATATTCATAGTGTTCTATTTACCTCATGAAAAACTAAACTATTATAGGTTTAATTTTGTATTTTTTGGTTTAGTGAAAATTATATAAAATAGAAGCCCATATTTTTTCTAAATTTTTTTATGGGAAATAACAGTCAAATTAAGTTCAAATTTTTTCTTTTTTTTTTTTAGTAAATTTAATTTTCTGTTTATTTTGATTTAAATTTTTTAGATCTTAAAAACCGAATGAGTTATTGGCAAAATGTATATCATTATGAGGACTCTCATCCTACTCCTGATGAAGCATTGCTTACAATTGGAATCAGTCTTGCGCGAATTGCCACTAAATATCTAACTACTTCACTTACAACTTGTCAAATCCGTAGTTTGGATGAGTTATTACAAGTTTTTACTTATCACCACAAAGATCAATTTAGAGTATTTTAATGTAATAACTTATCTTAGTATAAATTTTAATATATTATTTTATTAGGGGTTTTTGATTCAATATGAAGTCAGTTTTTCAAATAATTCTACTAAAGTAATACTTGAAAGTTGGTGTTGGCCAAAACTGCAGGGAATAATTATAAATAATCGAGATCCAATCAATAGATTATTGGTAATTAAAAGATGCTTTACTAGAAATAACACTAATATAAAAATATACTAATTAAAGTCCAAATCATTTTTTGATTATAGAACTTTATTGTCAGCTCAGATTTTGATCAAAAAGAACAAATGTCTAGAGATTTTATACGTCTGATAAATCCTCACACAGAACCTATATTAATACACCAGTGGGCTTCTGGTGACCACAACTTTAAAATTACATTTTTGTGGTTAAACCCATATGGTAAACTTGCCAATGTCACATCTGTGAATATTGAAGGCTCAGCATTGGTTAGTAATTTTTTATTTATATTACATTTTATATTATTTTTACTTAACATTTCAATATAATATATTTCGTAATTACAATTATTTAGATTGCATTTAGTAAACCCACTTTGTCTATGCCACTGTCACAAGGAATTTGGACAGTAATGCTTGTTTATGAAAATGTGACTATGGCATACACTCAGTTTCTAGTAACTCCATCATATACCGTTCAAGATACATATCCTAGTCAAATAAAGTAAATTTATAAATATTCTACAATGATGTTGAATATAATTTATTATAAATAACATTTTATTTTAAGTTTAATGAATAAGGTACAAAATGGTGAACAATCTTTTCAAGAATGGGAAAATGTGATAGTGATGTTTAAAAAATTTATAAAATTCGAGGCTAAAACTAAGTTCAATGACCGTTTAAAAACTAAAATGACTAGTTGGATTGATAATCTAATCATATAGTATGTTTATTGATTCTTAATGTTTATATCATAGTATTTAGTTTATTATAGATATTGATATAAAATAACTAATATTTTATTTTAGCGCCTACAATGTTATTGAGACTTGTATTGTTGTACCATGTAAATCTGTTAGTGATTGTGGTTTAAAAGAATTGGTCACATGTGCAGAAACATCATGGAGTTCCTATTCACCGGATCCAAAATCTGAAATAACATCAATTAACAATGAATCTGGAACTCTAAACAGGTAAAGACCAATTATTGTAAACATTATTTTGATTAAATAAAAATAAAAATATAAATTCATATAAATATATGTAACAATCTTGGCGAAATCAGCCTATCAAAAATGAAAAAAGTTTGAAGAGTAATATTATTGATATTTTTATACTAAATTCATCAAGTATTTCAGATTTTGAATGGAACAAAGAAGCTAGTGTTTTTAGAATGATGTTAATTTTTTTTTATTCATTATTTTTTTTTCACACGTTTTTGTAAAGAAATAATTATGTAAAAGTTTTGACCAGCAACTATTTGAAACTGGATTTGCCACTAGATGGTATTTTATTGAGACAGGTCATTTTTCAAATTTCTCAATTTTCTTTGGACAAAAAACATTTGAAAACCATCATTTTTTCATCCAAATTTTATGAAAGTTTAAATATAGATGGACAATAATATGAGAAATATTTTGGCGCATGAAAATTTAAAAAGGTTAGGTTATTTTACTTCTGGAAATAATTTTTACTTTGCTAAAGTCCATTTATAAATTGTGTTATTATAAATATTATAAATGTTAAAACTGCTGTTTAACTATGGAAAATAATGAGATGGTATCCCATTGCCTTGCCTTCTTCATCGCATTAGTCGCCAGTTATACGGCTCCTATATCTGCCGACTTTTATCTGGTGTGTAGCTGTTTCTACCATACTCAATGATTACCTGTATCTACACCTAGTATTGTAGGGGTTGCTGCTCCCCAACAAGTCCCTTTTAATTGATTTTTACGACAGGCAGAAACAACCAATGACTCATTCTACTCCCTACCAATAAGAAAACATCAGATGTGACATCAACCACTTCAGCTTCGTAATTTTTTATTTTAATAAATTACGACTGTTGAGAAATAAAGGAAGCTAGCTTAGATAATAAGAGATTAGAGAAGCCATTTCTTTAAAAATTTTATAATTAATAAATTATAATCCATACTGTCGAAAGCTTCTTCAATGTCGGTAAAAATTTATCAGTTTGACTTCCACAAGAAGATGAGTGTATTAAAAAGTTTAAAATTATTAAGATTTGTTATTGTTGATTTAATACTTCTAAAACCCTGTGTAGAAAAATGTCCAAAATTTTTTGTTTCTCATTTTCAAAATTTTCTTGCGCCAAAATGTTTCTCATATTATTGTCTATCTATGTTTAAATTTTTATAAAGTTTGAATCAAAAAAGGATGGTTTCTGAGTCTTTTTTGTCAAATTTTTGGTAGCCTCCCCCTAAAAAAAAAAAAAAAAAAAAAAAAAAAAATGAAGAATTGAGAAATTAAAAAAATTACCTTTCTTGAATACCAACTAGAAACAAATCCGGTTTTAAAAAAATGCTGTTCGAGACTTTTAGACAAGTGGATATATACAAATAATTGTACATAGAAAAAAAAAATAATAAATAAATAAACATCATTGTAAAAACACTAGCTTCTTCACTTCGTTCAGAATCTAAAATGGTAAGTCAAAGATATTATTAACTTTGAAAATAAATAATAGTAGATAGTCAATTTTGACTTGGCAACTGTAATAAAACTTATATACTGTGAAACAAGAATAAATTATTTTTACAGCAATATATCTATGTGACTCTCATTTCTAGTTTTCATATATTATAAATGAATAATCTAAATGGCTCATGATTATAAAAAAATTTAAAAAATTCTATTGTTATTTTTTTTTTTCAGATATTAATTATTAGACTGACATAGTGCCATATCATTAACAATTATATTACAAATTTTTTATAATAAAATTGTGTTATTATTAATTACCTGCATAGGTATTAAAAATTTGTTTCTACTTAACACTTAAGTAATTGGCTGATTCCTTATTGCATGTTTTTAATATGTTTTTTATTTTAAACTATTTTTTTTTTTAGTATTGTCAAACCACCCAATTTGCCAAAAATTACTTCACAAATTTAAAATTGTTAAAAACTACTCTTTTAATTAGAATTTGTGTTCATATTATTATGCATAAAATTGGGATTTTTATTAACATTGATTGTTAAATTTTATTATTGTCTAAATAATATAATTCTTACACAAGAAATCATTTGAAATTTTTAATATAATTTTATACTGTCTAATAAAAAATTGATAAAATTATTTTAATTTAAAACAGTTTTATTATCATACGAGAGAATATTAATTTGATTGTCTTTTTCAAGAATAATAAACTGTATTTAGAACTATGCTCATTGGCTGAAAATACAATTTAAGTATTACAGTTGCAAACCTGTGATATAAAACAAATAATGTATACTAATAAAATTGCTATTCATAAATTTATTTACAATAAAATATTGATATTGTTTTAAAAATTCAAACTTAGATTTATACTTAAACGTTTAAAGTATGTAATATATGTTGTTAAATTTTTTTATCTTTTTGAAGTCTCTGAATTTCAAAGCTGTACTTTCAATTTTAGTACTCTGTTAATTTTCAAATAACAGCCGTCCTTTAGGCGAACTTATTTCCTTCATTAAAACTATCAGTATACTGATAACAGTTTTATTAGATACTTCAATTATATTCAATCTATTTTTTCATTTAAAAACATACTTATGAACAAATAAAGTACATATTAAAACAAAATATTATATCGTATAAAAATCCAATAAAAACAAATCAACCAATTTGAAGCACATATTATTATTTCCAGTGTGAAACATGTGTCAGACGCAAACTACTTATTATATTTTCACCTCTAGATAATTTATTATTTGATTGTTAGTGGTATAAATATTGAAAAGTTACTGCATATACTTATTATACAAAGTATAGTTAGTATATACATGCAAGTGGGTTCTATGAATGTTATGCAACCAGTTTTGCTAAGTTATTAGGAAAATATGTTTAAAGGTTATTTAATTATACTTATAAAATTCTCCATCATTTTATTGTACACATTTTTTATTATTACATATTACAGAAAAAAACAACACTGTACCAACATTAAATTAATACTAATTTTCACATAAATTCTAAACTCAAGTAACTCAAGTTTTGATAAATATTTGTAGGTAATAATAGTTAATAGTTTATTACTTTAGATAAATGATTACTAGTTTCTTTACTCATATTTTACCATTCAAATCGATCATATTTTATATTTTAATTAAAAACTTTATTATAATTGAAAAATTCTAAATACTATGATTTCCTAAATTCTTTATCCAATTCTAGTGTGATTATTACATTTAAAAAAAAAATAATAATTAGTTCACATTTTACTACAGTCACATGAAAAAAATTTACATGGCATTTTTAATAATATATTTAAATTATTTATTTATATTTCTGCTTTAAAAACACTTCTATCAATAATTATTTTCACTGCCAGCAAAATATATGACTAAATAATGGTCATATAAATTTATAAGTATATTGTTTAAGTTATACTAATGAGTAAGGCTGATGCCACCCTTTATGAAAGTTTTAAACTCAACAAATTGTTTTTTTTTAAGAACAGTTGTTAATACAATACTAATTTATCTCATTATTACTCTAATAATTTTTTGATTTATTCTATATATATATTTATGTTATAATATTATATTTTTCAACTATTTCTTTTATAGAATATAAATATAGTACACTTTGTCATATTAAAATATCCTATATTCAATATAGTATATTGTGTTGGTAAAATAATTAATACATTTTTGATCTCATCTGTATCAGTCGTCCACTTGCATGGTCGGTGTAAATGTGAAAAGCTGTGTGTTATACAATTATTTATTGGTTAGAAGTACACAACTTTACATATGTAGTTAATATTGATTGATTACGTAAAATATACACACCTATTAGCTTAAACAAATAATAATTTATAACTAATAAGTACTAATAAATTAAAAATTATAAAAAAAAATTAAATAAAATATAAGAATTTAACATAATATTTTATTCTAAATTAAAGTGTATTTATCATATTATTCGTGTATGTCATTAAATGACGAGAATAAGAAATTTAAAAAAAAGTATTCTGTGAAAAAGATGTGCTTGAGAATCATAGATGGAGATAGGTGTGGCGTGGCTTAGAGGGCTTATCCCCTTAAATCCACTCAAAGTCTCCCAGATATATTATAAATTGCATGAGGTTAATACCATTAGAGTGCTAAATCAAACAAATAAATATATTATCTCCACCAATGATGAGAATATGATAACTTTTGGAGAAGATAAAAGATTTAAAAATGATGAAAATATTATTGAATCCATATTTCAGTTTAATTGTTTCTTTACACTCTGCATATCACATCACCACTTGATATCCTATAAATATTCATTAAAATATTTTATTCTTTCTTTGATGTAATAAATTCTATTAAATCACATTTTATTAAAATTAGTATATAAATATTTAATTAGTTATATTCCAAACTTATTACAGACCTTTACTAAACCACATACATATCCCACTATTATAAAAACACAATTTAATTTAATAACATATCTTTATTTTATATTTATACATAGGTTTTTAAAAAGTATGAAATTAAAAATATTTTCTCGTCGAATTAGTAATTAAATATTATAAAAAGTAATGTAATAATTTTAAAAAGTAATTGCACATAAATTATCAATTATTAGATACAATTCTTAAAATATTCCAAATAATTTATAATTTGTAATTTATGGCTGTTGGTTTTTATTACATATTTATTATACATTATTTCAAATAAGATCAATAAATGTTTTCTATTGCTCACCGAGTGTTGTGTTAATATAAGTATTTACTATGTGGTTAAATTCATTTGATCAGTTTTAATTAAATTTATCAATTGAAATTGTTATTTATTAAACATATCATAATTTAAGTATTATTGTTAACTTTTTTTTTTTTTTTCTATAAGAAAAATAAGTACATACATTGTTGTTCAATTTACAAATTACAAATGGGTATTTTTGTGGTATAAAATGAATTTTATTATTAATAATAAATAATAAATATATTGGTTGTACATTTATTATAATATAATGTAGTCGGTATGAACTATAAATTAAAATTAAACAATAATTTGTATAGCATATTAAAATACTCTATTCGAAATAAAATCAGAACCCGATGGCCAACTTTTGCCAATGATTATGGTTTCAATCTAAAACTTTTTTGGCCTCAAGTATCACCATCCACAGGAGTCCTATATCATTATAGTATTCACAGCGAACAACGTGTACACATCGTTTAAAATTGTTCCAACCCAACTACAGTGTTGCACTGCCTCAGCAGACTCAATAAATGCCGAACAAGATGAGGGAATAGGCGAAACATTTGAATGTTGTTGTCAAGTACTGATCTTATTTCGAATTTAGTATTTTATATATTTATTATTATATTATATTATTCCAAGAGTCGCTCCCGAGTAAAATAAAAAAAAAAAAGAATATCTAATAATTATTATTCACCATGCATCGTAAACTGTTACTTTTTGAATATTCTTTAAGCATTTATATTGTAAACACATTTGTACATTTTAATAAAATTATGATCAGTTATATAATAATTGAAACAAGAAAATGTCTTCTTATTTATCAATAAAAAAAAAAAAAAAAATGTGTTTAATTAAAAAAAATGTGTATATACAAGAAAACTACATTTGGTTATATCATAATTATTATTTTTATTTAACAAAATAAATAAAAAGAGATTTCACCAGTTTTCTATTAATAGAAATGAACAAAACAATATAATATACTATTTGTTGTGTAGTAAAATATTTTACAGTATTTATTTGTTGAAATATATTTTTATATCATAAAATATAAGTCATTGCCGATTGTAACTCCTATTCTATTTATCGCCTGGTGTATGCTCGTTGTTTCCTTAGTGCAGCTTCTACTCTGAGTTGTCTCCACTCTGCAATCAATGATTGCCTTTGAAGTTCAAGATGTCTACTACTAATTGATTGATGATAGTCTGCACGTAAATGAGTCAAAGCATTAAATTGTGCATGCCAATTATGCAAACCTATGAATTGGAATATAAAAAAAAAATTTCACAATAAATATTAAATCAGTCAATAAAAATAAGAAGTCTTACTCAAATGTGATTTATACGGGCTTAGTAAGCTATAAGTACGTTCATAGGTCATTTGTCTTTCACGAAGTCTGATATTCAGATCCTTACATAATACATATATTTAAATTAAAATTTATAAGAAATAAAAAATTTCATATAAAACCAGTTTTACTTGAATGGGCTGCTGAATAGGTGACTTGTATCTGGGCTGCTGTCGAGCATTTCTTGTTTCCATTGCGACAAAATCGTCAACGTGTAATGAGGGTGGCCTAGACGTATTAGGTGAACGATTACGGAATGCATCTGTGGTCCGCTGTATCGTTCCAAGTCTACTGAATACTTTTGGGCGTATTGGCGTAGTGGTGGTGACTGAATGATTAATAAAACAATATTATATTTTGTTACTTTAATTTCAGTATTAAATTTAGTAGTATTTTTACCAGGTATATGTGTGATATTTTCTTTTTTGTCTAACACAATAATAGGCTCTTGTTTGGGGACAATGGGTTCTAGTTGAACAGGGCACGTTTCAATTTTAAATAAATTGTTTATTTCATCTTTGACATTAAAATCGGGTAAATGTGACAGAACTTCTTCTACATTACACTCTTCTAAATCCTCAAGAGTATCAACACATAAGTCGATTTCAGGTTGTTTGTATTTTTTTCCGTTACTGTTGACAACATAAAAAGGTCTATCTTTAAATGTAGGAGTCAATAAATCAATTGAAGCAAGATGCGGTTCAATCAGTTCAACTACTGACACTTGCTCTTCGTTTAATAATTCTATCAGATCAGTCAAATTTTTAAAGTGTACAGAATTAACTTCTTGTATCTTTTCTTTTAGTAAAAATATGGGATGATTTTTCACGTCATTCGACCAATTCAAATAGTTTTTCAACTGAGATGTGCCTATAAATAATACTCTTTTAGTGTTGATATCATTTTTAATTAAAGACTTCAAAAGTCGTTCGGTAAACATTAAAGTATTTACACAATGAACATCGTCTTTATCCCACTGCTGCAATAGGTTATTAAAGACATTATTAAAAGACTCGGAAAATGAATCCAAAGTCATTATGAATTGATAAAATCCATAGTCATTTTTGATGATTACTATACACGTTTCAATGATTAATGATAATGTAGATAAGTCTGTATGAGATTCAAGTAAATTTAAAAGAGTATTTAATATATTGTTTAAAACCCGTCTGTTAGGAACACTATCTTTAGGTAAGCTATTTTCAGAATGATTGCTGCTCAATACAATATCACTATCACATAAACATTGCACAAACATAAGCGAATTTACTTGCTTGTTTATTGTTATGTTTTCACATAGCCTGTGAACAAATTGCTCATAAATTTCACATGCATTTTCTTCGTTAATTGTCTGTAAAATTGCAGTCTTTATTATTGCATATTCTTTATCGTTGCATAATTTTGTCAGTAAATTTAAACACCTGTTGAAACAGTCATTATTTTCAGCCTTTATGAGCACGTCTAACAAAGACTTGGTGACTAATAAACACATTGACATGCTCAAATCAGCAATTTTAATACATACACATTTCAAAGGCTCTGACAATAAGCTACTAACACTTAAAACTGTAATGAGGTCAACTAATTCATTATTTATAAGAGCCAAATGATCTAACCACATGTTGCGATTGGATACCATAGTTAAAATAAAAGATTCATCCAAAGGCTTTACAGTTTGAATTGGTAATGGTGAAGGTAATAATTTGCCTAAAAGCAACAATCCAGGTAAAAAAACAGACGGGCAAGACAGTGTCCAAGTGATTAATTCCTTTGCGATTGAACATCCAATTTTGATTTCTATATATGCCTTGAGTGTTTTATTTATATCTTTAATAACTTTGTTAGCATCTTCTCGAATCGTATAGTAGTCTGGTACATGATGCATTAAATTATACAGGTTCAATAATATTTTGACAGGTGATGTATCTTTAAATGCAATTCCTCTGCTCTGTATTAACAGTGTTATCATACATCTAATTAATGTCATTGATGGTCGAATAATAGACATCATATTTTTTCCTTTATCACCGGTTAATTTCCAAACATTCACTGACGGATGCTTATGACTATCACATATTTTACTAACAATAGTCAGTAAAATTTCTAACATATCAAATGAATACATTTGTAAATTAATGTATTTATATTTGAGTTCTATAAAATCTTCGTCTCCTTTAAAAACTGTTTTATCATTAGGAACTCCTAAGTATTTTAAAATGCGTAAACTAGTTATTAATGTTTTATTAAAGCTTAGACAGTTGTCCATGTTATTTTTAACAATACTGCATAATTCACTGACATCATCATGGAAAAAAGTTGAATGTTTCATTGCTGGGAAAGTCCAAGCAATTAAGTCATTCAAACAACTATGTTTGCATGCTAACTCATATATTACTGTACCATATTTCTTTAAATAATTAACTTCTTCTTTGTTTTCTAAAACAATTTTCAATAAATCTATTGAATACAGAATGTATAAATCATCATTTTTTGGTTTTAACTGTTCTATATGTTTGAAAAAATTTAAAATTACATCCAAGTTGTCTCCCATAGTTAAAACATTAACCACTGCAGATTTTCCTATAGTACATTGAGTTAGTAAAAACATATCATGTAGTAAGTCAACGGATTCCATTTGATCCAACTTGAAATTATGCATTAAATTGCACTCCCAAAAATAGCTCAAATAATCTATAAGAGCTAATACTTTGAGATTGTAAATAAGTATCAAGTTAAATTCACCATTTATTTTATTAAGAACTTTGATTAATTCATTCATTTCTTTGTACCTAGAAGCCAAATATCTGATACCGTGATCACAATTCATTAAACTTTTCAAAAATGTTAATATATTTTCATCTAACAAACCATTGGTATTTGGTTTATTTAATAGTTTTGTGATACAGCTGATGAGTGACAAATCATCAAATAATCTATAAATTGTAGGATATACATTATAATGGGTTAATGCTGGAGAAAGTTCAAACTGAGCGCGAGCTTGCAAAAACCTTTTTGGACATCCCATTAAAATTGGGGCTTTAATGTATATAATAGTTATTTCTGCCAAACAATCTTCCAATAACATTTCAGAATTAGAATCCAAAGTGTTAACTTCAGCATTCAGCTTTTGAATTAACTCATAAAAATGAATTTTCCTTAAAATACTAGTAACTAAAAAATATACCCGAGGTCTCTGGTGAATAGATAGTATTTTCAATAATGTCTGATATCCATTAAGGTCATCAAATACTGCATGGTACAAGAACAGTCTTATAGGTTCTGAACCATTAAGACTAGAATCTAATGCTCGCAGTATATTTAACTTAAAAGACAAACACATGTGTTCAACAAAAAATAGATTAATCAACTTGTTGTGAATTTGATGATGTTTAATTAGATGCTCTGATAAATCTTCATTGTAATGGGAAAGGACTTCAATCAGTTTAAAACCAACTTTCAAATGACGAAGAACTAACGGTGACTCTGACACATGTTCCTTTAAAGCACAATCAAAATCGAGTGCCACATTCACCATGGAGAATAATTTGTGACAATATTCTGAAACAAAAATATATAATACATAAATGTAATGAAGCCTTTCTAAAATATAAGCAAAATTGCACTTCAAACCTGGAATGTCCAGAATGTGACTTAAAGTTTTAGGTAGAATTACAGCAGTTCGTTCAGCCGTATCAACCCATTTTTCATTAATATCCACATTCTTGGTCTTTAAATAATCTAAGCAGTCCAAGAGTTCATTTACTTCCTCACATTTTGCATCATCACCTATTTTTCTATGAATATATTCATATAATGATAAAGATGGATCTTGGATACTCTATAAAAATGTTACATTAAAAGTATAATTCTGACAGTTAAACAATCAAGTTTTGGATATTTATAGAAACAAATTTTGCTTACTCGGAGTGGAGTAGCTTGGAATAATGATGGAACGAAATCTTTAAATACATCATCTGTGTAATCATTTCTTTTTTCCTCTTCATCACTATCCTAAAATACACCATGCATATATAATTAATTACTATAGTAACAAAAATAATCACAATAATTATTGCAAAAATGTACACTACCAGTAACCCATCTTCTTCACTATCTATAGCTATATCATCACTGCTAATAGCTTCTAACAGCATTTCATCTTTTCTTTCATTCAATTGTTCTGTACTTGTTGATTCGTTTACAATTAATTTGCTTGTATTTGTAAGTGTTGATACATCTAAAAAATAATTTAAATTAAACTGACATTTGATTTCTTAAAATATGTCAAATTGAAGTGATTATAGCATTACAGACAGAGCAACAACCACGAGAAAAGAAGCTTTAGAAATCAAGATCCTGACTAAGAATAACAATATTTAGTAATAGAAAACAAAAACAAAAAATTATCAGTATTTTACGGGGCCATACGGTTTAACAGCCCTCTTAGCCACTGTCTTCTTCCCCTCTTAATCCAGCCCTGGTATGATTATGTACAAATGTAACAACACTAGTAACAAATAGTATTTTACCATCTTCACATTGTGATTTGTGTACATCTAAGTCATCAACTGTACACTGAACAATTGCGACATTGCGTAATTCAGTAATTTCTTTGCTTTGCACCGAATGTTGATCGTTATCTATAACATTTGTCATTACTTCGATCTTGTGTTTTTTAGACAATTCATTTTCACAACTGTCTAACTCAAAATTTACACTTAACGAAGAATTGTCATCGTTGAGTTCTTGGTCGCTTTCTTCGCTAAGTACTCTTTTCATTTTGTCATTGAATAAAATAGTTAAGAGTGGCTAACTCGTCAAGTGTCAAATGCGTTTAAAATAATACAGTTCAAACTACAAAATATTTATAGGAAATCAGAATTCCAGAACTCTACCAGTTCACCAGTGATAACAAAAACAAAAACAAAAATATTATGATTATATTTTATATCACAGAACTGTTATCTCAAGCCAGGAGTTCTGGCCAATCTACCTAAAACCGTGGTAGTGGCGCCTATAGGACTTTAGGGGACTTTTAAGGGTTTAATTTTAGGGTTCATAAGAAAATGTATAAATACGTTTTAATAATTAGAATTTTAGATCCTGAGTGGACCGAAGACGATAGTGATTTTACAATATTTATTTTTTCGTATAAACAATTTTTTGCATGACTAAAATAGATTTATTTAGTCATGCTTTTTCGTATGGAAGTTCTTGTCCAAAAGTTTCAACCGACATTTTTTTGAATCAGAATTTGCCTCTAGATTGTACTTTTGAGAAGTTAATTTTGGAAGTTCTCAATAGTTTTATCAAAATTTGTGGAAAACTATCCAAAATTTGACAAAATCCCCTTTACAACTTTTTTTTGAATACAAACCTCATAAAAATTTTAATATACCTAGATAGACGATAATATGAGTAATGCTTTAGTGTGAAAAAATGAAAATTCTGGTCAACATTTTTTTTTCCTTTTCTAAGAATATAAAACTGGCTGAGTAAAAATTTTTTGTTATAAAAATAAACTTTTACAATTTTTAAGTAAAATGGTCTTGAATAAACTAAAGCTCCGCCAAGGCCATAACTGAGGGGTCCACGGCCCCCTCTCTAAATTTGGAAAAATTGACATCAACTCGATAAAATATATAATTTAACAAGTAGAAAAAGATTTATCTTTTTAGACCTTCACCTCTGAAATTTATTTTCATATCCACTCAGAATCGTCTTTTTACACAAATTATTTTTCGTTTCTTTGAAATTCAATACATCCACTAAGTGCATCCCACCCATAGTGTGAAGTATCTCTGGCTTTTTAATTACCTACCTATACATTTTGAATTTTATTTGATTCTCAATTGGTTTATTAGTACCTATTGAAATATATTATTTTGCTTTACGCTCTCATGAATTTACCAGTTTTATCAAATTTTAACAATTTTATTTTATTAAATACCACAATGCAAATGAATATTTTTTTAGAATTGTGTTTTAAATGACTTGTCTACTGCATTTATGTTGATTTCTCCTTAAAATTTCGATATTAGATCTCCCCGAAATATTCTTGGTTTTGGTTCGTTTCCTAATCACTTTTTTGTGACGACTACATAGACCTGATAATATAATAATATTATCAGCACAGAATATCAGGTCCTTAGATCATAGACATAATATAATAGATATTACATATTATGTCTATGCCACGGTTGTAGATATGTTTATCTACAACCATGGTCTATGCCTTAGATCAGGTTTATTGAAGACTGTATCTGTTGTTATCAATGTCGTGGCACCAATGATAAATGATAATAGAAATAGAATACCTTTTTTTTAGCTGTTAGATTTGTGGTAGAGATTGCCAAATCAATAACTATTAACTATAGATTATTATCTTTTTCTATGGAATAGTGTCTTATACTAAATTACGATTTGTTGTATTAAAAATCTGAAAACTTGACTCACTCACCAATTCACCATGTCCTCTAACGATTGGAATGAGGTAAAATTATTGGCGGCTGACTTCCAACGCATACAATTGACTACTTCATCGCAGAGGTAATTTTTTCTACTTACTACCGACAAAATTAAGTAAATAATTGCATTTTTTCTTTTGTTTCTGCTTTAAGGTTAGGAGAAAGAAATTGCGTGGAAATAGTTGCCAAATTAATTAGCTCCAAGTTACTGGATGTAGTGTTCACAACTGATGGCAAAGAATATGTAACTCCAGCACATTTAACTAAGGAATTAAAAGACGAAGCCTTTGTTCAAGGAGGTATATTTTATTTGAAGAAGCGTTTTCTCCAAATAATTAATATTTGTTGTATTAAAATAAGTATAATTTTTCAAACAAACAAATACAATTTTATTTTCTAGGTCGTATGAACATACTAGATGCTGCTAGGGCTTTAAGAGTTGATCCTGATGTTGCTGCCAATTTGTGTGAACAATTAGCTAAAAATGAACCTGATGATTATCGTATTGTTCATGGGCAATTAATTGGATCGACTTATTTAGATCAGATTGCCGAGGATATTCTTGACAAACTTGAACAGAATGGTCACATAAATTCATTAAAAATATCTCAACAATATGACCTACCAGTAGATATAATTGATTCGGTATGAATAAAATATTTATATTAATACTACTTATACTATAACAAATAATTTAATTTTTAGATCCTTAAAACACCCAATAGAGATTTGCCTTTTAACCTTCATAAAAATAAAAACAACCCGTATCTATATTATACAGATTCTTATTTCAATTCTATTAAAAGGATTGTTAGAGGAGCATTATTAGCTACTACTCGGCCTGTGTTGTGTACAGCAATAATAAATCAGTGTTCCCTTGATGATAAAGAATTTTTTAGTAAGCAATATTTTCTTATCTAATTTTTTATATCATATTATTTCATGTTCAATGCAGTTTGTGTGTATTCTATATTACAATACCCATGCTTATGTTTAAATGAAAATTTTATTCATTAATTTCTTGTAGTAGTTTTAAGCTTATTGTTGTAAAATAATATATAGTCTTCACTCTAAAACAAATAAAATCTTTTGTATTTCACAAGTATGTATTTGGTTTTCCGTCTATTTTATTTAAATTTATACAGGATCAGTATTTTTTATACTTATTTCAAAATCTAAAAAACACAATACCTGCGTTGAATACTATAATCATACTATAGAACTGCTTTGAATGTGAATAATAATACAAATAACTTCCTTATTTTTATCTATAATTTATTGGTAAATATCTAATTTTGAATACATTTATTCTTTTTAGCTGTATTTGAAAGTTTGTTAGCAGAAAAACAAATACCTGGTGTGTTAACTGATCGAATTGGAAATGTGTGTACTTATGTTCCAAATATATATACTAAAACTCTTAACAATTGGGTTATGAATTTTTATTCTAACAATAATTATTTAGGTATATTATTTGTTTACACATTATTACATTAATATTCCATAATATTAATATTTCACATTATTTGCAGATTATGAAGCAATGAATAGTGTTGGAATAACTGATCCCATTTCTTATATATCACGTATGCAAATGGGAAAAGAATTATTCACACTAACCTCATGTTCTGTTGGACCTAAAATATTGGACGATATTTCTGCAGCTATTGAGGAATCTATTGCCAGTGAAACTTGGATTGATATTATGGTTTATTTTATACATTTTTTACTAATTTTTCAATATAGTATTAAATTGTAAATGCATTCATTTATTTTTAGGATTTTGTGCCAGTTGTTTTTAACTCAAAAGATGGAATGTTAGTTTTAGAACATTTATTGAAAAAAAATAAAATATCAAAGGGTTATCAAATTTTTGATGATACTGTGTTAGTGACTGATAAGTTTTTGGAAATGCAAACTGAACAAATAATTAATACTATAGACACTAAAGTAAAGAAGGTAAAAGATCAATTGGAGTATATAAAATCGATTATAGTATTTATATTTTAAATTATTGTTTATCCTTTCCTTTCAGATTGTTGAATCTGGAGAATATGCAAATGCTCTGATAAACTGGAAAATTCAACAAAAAATTGCAGAAGATAAAAATCCTGAACTTAGTCGTAAAGAGGAACGTAAAAAAAAAACTGGTGGAAAACATGGTGGTGGAACACAGGTGATTGAAAATTAATACTCTTCAACTTTTATAAATATATAATATATCCTAGTTTAAAGTTATTGATTTAACTACCTATTTTTTTTTTTTTAGGGACGAGAAACTAAAATTAAGGCGGTTAAAAAGAAGTACGGATCAAAATCAAAACATCATGGTTCTGATTCTGATGAACAGGAAAATAAAACAGTAGCTAGTGAGCAATTTATCATGGAAATTGTTACCGCAGATGAGATTAGAGAAAATCTAGAAAATGAAGAAACTTTTAAAGATGTTGAAGAAGATAAGAGTTCATTGATAGAAAAAATTGTTTTACATCTTTACCCGTAATATTTCTAATTAACTGTATTTGTGTAACTCAAATTTAACACACTATTTTGCTATAGAATTTTGAATAAAGAAGCTTTGAGAAGATCTCAAGAAATGTATAATCAAGTAATGGCCAACCGGATGGGTGATCGACGCAAAGTGCATCAAGATTTTCGAGACAAACTTTTAATACTGTTGTCTGATTTCCATCAATATATTAAAGGTGTTCAAAAATTTGATAACATTGAAATTCAAGGGCAACTTACATCGTTTTTATTAAAATCTGTGGGTGGTGAAATTGTTGATAATGTCAAAAGTTATATGACTCAAAACAAAGAACATAACTCAGAGGTACACGATAAGCCATATTTTATTAATTATATTAATATTATCGTATCGATTGAACATAATTATTATTTATAACTATTTTGCAGTCAAAGTCCAACCAGTATGATAAACAAATCGAGGATGCTATTGAAAAACTACAAAAATCGTTGACATCTAAAGTGATTGATGATTTTTATGAAGCTGTTGATCAGTTATTATCTTCTGTTGATGTAGTTCAAAAAAAACATGATCGAAAAAAAGAAAGGTAAATAATAGTTATGATATATCATATTTTAATTTTGAAAATAATGAATAGGTAACTAATATTCACTCAACTTGTTATTAATCAGAGAACATTTGCAAAATAATCGTCAACTTCTTTTGAAATCTTTATCTGATATTGAGGATGATTTTGCACAAGTATTGCTAATAGCCACACAAATACTTTTCCAATCAATTACCCAAGCAATGATTAAAGTATCAGGTAAATTTGTATCAACCCTTCTTGGATATTTACAAAAACAGATGAATGAAGAAGACTTTTCTATTCTGCAAAAATACCATGGTATGATTTATATATACATTGAATAATACCTAATTTTATGATATATTTAAATTTTAAAATATTTATTTCATTTAGACCTTGTTGTACAACTTTTGAAAACTGAAGATTCAGAGGAAAAAGAAAACATTAAATCCAAATTAAAGGAAATCACAGTCGATGTAAAAAATCTCTTGTTAAATTTCAAAAAGTCTTAAGACAAACAAGACTAGAGATCTTCACAAATTTTTAAATGTTATTTAAAAGGCTGGTTTTTAATGTGCTTATAAAAAAAAAGTTGTTGGAAAAGGGATTTTATTTTATAATATATTTGTTTTGTATTGTGACTATGTTTATTTAGTTATTATACTTAATACAATTAATATATTGCATTTTAAAAATTTAATTCTATAAAAAAGACTTTTGGAACAAAATCAGATACTTTTTTTTTTTTAGAAAAAAATACTTTTAGTTGTGACTAAAAAATTGTAGTATAATATTGTTATTTGACTTAAATTTTAAGGTTTCATTGTTTAAAATTTATGATTTCATCATTTTATAAGATACACATATAAACTTAGAATGTTTATATTTTAGCCATACAAATTTCCAGGTTGACTAAGTTTCCCTGCAAGATGACATCTATTCAATACAAAATATTTCTTGAATTATTATATCCAGTAATATAATGTCATAATGTGCAACTGCCCTGCTCAAAAATTAAATAAAAACAGCCATATTATGAATACTGAATTACATTAAACCCTCAGACTTCAAAGTTTAGACCAGCATCAATAAGTAAAAAAAAAGACATGTTTTAATTTTTTTCAAAACTGCACTGTATAGATGCAAATCACATAAAATTACATACGACAGTAATGAATCACAGCAATTTGCAATTATATATAAACTATACTGTGAAGTTTATGCTGTGTGACAGTATCTTTATCAATAAATATGAAGTATTCATTTTAAAACCATTCAAATATTCAAAAGTTCTGCAATATCTCATCTGAAATTTCACTGTAATTGGTAAAATGTAAAATTCAGTACTAATTAAATAATTAATTTTATTTAGAGAAAAAAAAATCACAAGTAATTCCAATGAATTATAATCTTCTCTCAAATGTCAGTGATGTACATTTTTGAGAATAACCTCTAAAGCAGATAATACAATACTTAATTATATTATTTTAATTTCAACTCAAACCTTATTCAATTATAGCAAAACAACTGTAACACACATATACATATTTTTAGTTACATTAATCAATAAATAAAAAAAAATAAATCATTAGTAAAAATGTAATTTTATTTTTATTTAATACCATATGTTATAATGTACCTATATGTTTTATATCCCATTGAATACTACTAATTACATGATTTTAATTTTTGTAAATTGTACAATGAATATAACTACTCATAATATTGTACCTAAGGACTATGTCCGTGTATTTTATAATAAATAAAAAATAATTGTTTTGAACTCCTGAGCTGTAAGTTTTGCCTTTTCAAGTAACATAATATGGGTGCTTGTACAATATTCAGAATTTAGAGGTTAATTTGAATAATTTTTTTTTATCACTTAATTTCCTAAAACATAATATTTAAATTGTGGTAATTAAATATTTGAGAACATCATTTTCATACTATACTTAAAGTTGCAAAATAATTAATTATCTTCTAGGTAAAACAAATCAATCAATGTATTTTTCTTATTTTCATTTACAAGCTACTACTTTAAGTAAAGAACAGAAAAAAGAATTGCTAAAGCACATAATAGAGAAACAAAACATGCTGTAAAACACACTTCAGAAATTCTTAAAATCTGATACTAATATAAGTAGATATTTAGATCACAATTTTTACTTTTACACAAGAGTATGGAACACAATAAAATAAACATAATTTAGCATAATTGTATAATAGCATAATTATGTTCTTAACAACTTACAAGTATTTTAATACTTTACGGGCTTGAGTAAATAAATGCATTTAATATTTTAATATAATTGAAATTTAAGTAATTTCTTCATAAAAGTTTTTAAGACAATAATATAATATACTTTTTATCCATTGATGATTAATAAACTAGTTTATTAACACACAACCATGCAATAAAGCATTCTAATAATTTATATTATAATAATCCGTGTTCAAAGTACCAACTTTAAATTTTTTCATCATAAATTAGTCAATATTGAAAATTTTAATATTATTTTAATTCATAATAATATTGGTAAATATTGATATTGAACTACATCACTTCTTCCCAAATTATTTCTTGGTAATAGTAGTTCATTTTACAATCACTACAAAATAATAATAAATTTAGCTCCTCATTGAATTTAAATAATTGTATGAAATACAAACTTATTTACCACATAAATTCACTTAATATAAATAAATTTATAGTAATATCATTAAAAAGGAAAAATACAAATTGAATTGTTTGTAAATTTATTAAAATTTTATATTGACCACACAGAATTTTACATTAATAAAGATAATCGCCCATTCACATAACGATTACATATTATGCTGATAATGTAAAAATGAAAAAAAAAACAGACACAACTTATAATAAACAATTTTTTACAAAAAAATAAAATAATAATTACAAAGATATAAATAATAGTATATTAAATATTTCTATGATTATATAAGGGATCATTAATATATTGAAGTAATAAGATATTTCTACTATAATATTCTTAAATTTAGGCACCTACTTCACCCATTAGGAAAATTTTTATTATTTGACAGCAATATTTTCAATTTTCAAAAAAGATTTAAATTACTTTTTGGCTATAAACTGATTATGATATAATATTAAATGGAAACAATTTTTCATTAAGAAATAATATAATAAAAACGCACTTTCTAATATGTTTAAATATCTTCACTTTCCAATTTAATTTTAGAGAAATCAAATTCTTCACCAGTAGCTCGTTTATAAATATCCAAAACATCTAAGCAAGTTGTCTCAAAATGTGATGTCGCATCATAGGATTTAGAAATAAATACTTTACTGTCTTTTCCATCATTGATAGGTTCATAGTAATCAGAAATCGACACAAATTTCTGTTTAATAGGTCCTAACAAGTCCAAACCTGGCTTAATCTCCAATTCTGGGTTGCTAGTTTCAACTTTAGTAGATACCATAGCAATAAACCATCCTTGAGAAGAAACTTGATGTGTGTTACTTACTAATGAAACATATATGTCGGACTTGCGATTGACCTGGTTCTGTGGTATAATAATTTGAGTTGATAATGCATCACGGGTATTTGGAATAGGGTGATTTAGTAAACATATGCAACGAATTACTTGACCAGTTATTTTAACACTATTTTTTACATAGGATGGGTCACAGAATACTTGTTTACATTTTGCTACAATACCACCACTTTTTATTCCAACAACGCTGGATCCTTCATAAACAATTTCATCAACAGGAGTATTAAGCATGTATGTGCCACCATAGATAGCACTGAGACGAGCAAAACCTTGGGGTAACTCTCCGAGCCCATACAAAGGATACAAGTATGGACTTTTTCCGTAACGAGCTAATGAATCGCTGTATAATTTAATACGTCTTATTAGATTTGCAGCAGGTTCATTAATATAGTCGTCATTTAAATAGAGAGCCAATGCATGACCAGTAAAATCTTGAGTGTTTTTATCCAAACCGAACTTGGTATACAACTGATAGGCAGACATGCGTTGTGGGTCAACATCCTTCCATGTTTTCGGATCATCTTCTTGGAAGTCTTGTACGAATATTAGGAAATTTCTGAATCTCCTCTTTTCAAATATTCCCATTAAATCCGAAGACAGCGCTTCTTTTTGGTCAACAGGCACCTTATAGATTTTACCGCCCTTGTACACATAGCTGCCCTCGACCGATTTAAATTCTAAGTAGCGCGTGACACCAGTGTGTATGAGCAACTTGACCAACATACCATTGGCCATAAGAAATTTGGGTACCAAGTCGACGTTCCAGTCGCGTCCACGTCCATATTCTTTTTCGTCGGGTTCTTTGACTCCAAACTTATTAAATAACTCTTGTAACGGTGTGATCGATGCCGATTCACCGCCATAGTACTTATTGCGATCAACGTGTAACACCTTCTTACCTGATACAGACAACATACCCGATAAGATGCATTCTTTGAGACCAGTACCCAGTACAATACAATCGTACTCTTCATCCATCGTTGAAAACACACCAAATAACGCAACGGATTAACACTGGAAATCCAAAACAACACCCGAAACCGTTCGGTCACGCGTTCCCGTTGAAACCAATTCAATATTTGACAGTACCGCCTTCTACGCCACTTTTAAACTACTGCCTGCTACTATTAAATGATAATTACTTTCGTTAATTAACAAAAGTTGACGACTATTAAAGTTAAGGCATAAAATGTAGATAATGAAACTACACAATATAAATGACGTCGACGAAAATCCTGTCAATCTGAAATATCAATAAAAATAATTTGATAATACATTGTATACCCAGTCAAGGTCACACTGTTTGGTACAGTGTATACAAAGAAAATACACAATTGGAGAACACATTATCCGCTGAGAGTACTACGGCCAAATATCACCTGATTACAGTATGTTGTTTTTGATTAACGTTTTAACACCCACTGAGATATAAAATTATCAGCTCTCTATGTATCATGCTCATCTCCACTAAAACTACTACTGATTATGTGACTTGATCAATAGAAATAGATGACTTCTATTATCTATGGTTTGAACCAGAATATTTGTAAATTAAATAAATATCGAAATACCAGCCAGTCAAATTTATTCTAGGATGACCTGTGGCTGAATATAACAAAATAAATAATCCATACCTATCGATTTAATAAATTATTCGCAAAATTTATAAATTTCACCGTTTCATTCATATTAAAAAATAAAAGCTTTTATAATTAGAAGTAGATACGACGGATTTTAACAAAAATTCAATTGTAGATTTATAAATTATGGTAGGCATTTGTTTACATAAAATTTTTAAACATCAAAATTCAAAACAATGACAATTATAGGCAGAAATGTAGAATTACAGAAATTCGGTGAAATTACTGAGAGGACTGAGCCATAAAAGTTTTTCGTGCCAGTTTTGCTAGCAATGCATCTATACCCAGTGGCGTGGTTACGGGAAGGGTTTAGGGCAGCGTTTCCCAACCTTTTTCCCTCGCGGCACACTAATCCCAACCCATATTTAGCCGCGGCACACTTGTCACTGACTTATATATGTATACATTTTTTTTTATACTAGACTCACATCATATTAGTTATTAATACCAAAGTAGTTGTATATCAGTTTAATATTACTAGCAAACAATTTAAAATGATGTGTTTATTTAGGATAGAAAAAAAATATTATTATAATTATCCTAAATACTTAATTTATTGAAATGGAAAAACAAGATACTTTACAATTTTTATAAAAAATCTAATCTTAGTGAGAAATTTGGGATTGTTTTCCCTTCATTATTAGCTTCCTTCGTGGTCGAATGGTTGATAAGCACACCTTCATGTCGTCTTCCAAGTTCTTCAGTTGTAATCGATTTTTATAGTTTTGATGGTATTCATTGAAGAAAATGCTGCTTCACAAATATAGGACGTAGAAAAAGGCAGTATCGTATTCATTGCTTTTCTTGAAATCTTGGGATACTCATTTAATAGATTTATCCAAAAAGTTGAGACATCTACATTTATTTTGATTTTTTTTAACTTTGACTCTCTCGCAGTATCTTCAACTAATTTAGAGTACTGTAGCTTAAGACCACGGTCATTTTTTATATCAATCAATTCACTTTCTTCATCAGTGGTAAACAATGCAGTCTCATATGCTGAGTCAATAAAAGGATTTCTCACCCAGTCCATCGATGAGACATCCAAAGACGGAAAATACTTTTTTATATTTTCATAAAGCAAATGTAGACTCTTAAAATTAAGTTTGTAAGATCTGAATTAATGTGACAGTTCTTGACAAGATCAAACATATCCCAATTTGTCTGTTTTTCAATTTTTGAAATCCATAATAACAACTTCTGTTGAAAACAACTGATCTTATCTGTAGATGTGAGAATGTTTTCTTGCTTTCCTTGCATGCACTTGTTTAAGTTATTCAGTTTTTCAAATATATCTACTATATAGAAAGGCTACTTTGGCACACCAGGAATCATATTGTGCATATTGTGATTCTTCACAAGTAAAAACAATAACTCCTCTCTAAGTTCATAAAATCTTTGTAGGACACGTCCACGAGATAGCCATCTTACTTCTGTGTGAAACAAAAGTTGGGTGTGCTCACTATCCATAGCAGAACACAAATAATTAAATAATCTTG
>JAIPRM010000524.1:0-34555 GCA_025469315.1 Stegophylla sp. TES_Ste_2020
TCAGAATCGTTTTACTGAAGAAATGATTTATCGTTTCTTTAAAATTTAATACGCCCGTCAAGAGAATACCACCCGTCGTGCGAAGTACACCCATCGTGCGAAGTATGTCCGGCTTTTTTTTAAATAATATAGAATTATTATCATTATTATATGATTATATTATGCATTAAACAAGAGATAAACTTAAATTACAAAATATTTTAAAAAGATATAAAAATGAATAACTACATATTTACCTAAAACAATTTAAATATTATAGGTTTAAAAAAAAAGCTATAATGAAAATTTAAAAAAAAAATCTGTGTGGATCCAGTGGATGCCGGGCATTGGCGAGAAAAAATTATGGTATCCTATTCCTTACACAGGTATAGGTAGATAGACACAGGTATAAGAAAATAAAGACACAGAAAGAACTGAATGGAAGAGGTTATTCACTCAATTTTTGGGATAGAAAACAAATGAAAAACATATCAGACAATGCCTGAACACCCTTCTGCAGGAAGCCGAAACAAAATCATAAAAATAATTTAGCCAGGATTTATATATTGTACACTATTTTTAAATCATAATCTGATTTTAAATAAAATTAAGCAGTGGGTGATTAACTCTCGGCTACATACCTTATAATAGCATATTCTATTTTATTAAAGTCATAATATTATATACATACTTTTATTTAATGGAAGGAATTTAATATAAACAAAATGTATACCTACACCCTATTCAGGTGGTAGGATAGTAACTATACTTAATAGAATGTTTATTTATGTATTATAATCTAAAATATACATAAAATAAGTCACGAATAACTACAAGTTTACTTACAAAACAATTTTCGAAGTAGAACAGTAAAACATCTAAAATCTGGAACACTTATTGTCATTTATTATGTATTATTGTCATTTTAATCAATAATACTTCCAAGTAAAACATCAATAAAAGAACTTCCATCACTGGCCAGCTGATATGATAGATAACTGTGATTCGTGAGGGGGTCCATAGTACTATAAAATGAGTATTATTATTATAAATTAATTATTATAACATAAAAATATTTTGTAAAAATATAAAAATTTTTCCAAAGAAAATCAGTATGGGGGTCCACGATTTTTGTGCTTTTCTGACTCCTGTGTAGGGAAGTTCATAGATAATAAAGATCTTTATTATCTATGGGGACGTTGCGATACTACTGATACCAGTAAAGTATCGATACCTTTCTTTCGATAAAAGTATTTTTTGTATCAATACCTTGGTTTCGATACTTTACTCATAATATCAGTATTTTTATTCGATTCGGTACCAAGTAAAAGTATCGATACTTTTCTTTCGATATTCACGTCCTTACTCTAGTGAGCCGCTTGAAGCCACTCATAGCTGCTGCAGTCATTGCACAGAATTCTGTGCTAATAGCAACAGCTGATGGCATGGCCACTGATAGTATGAACGTACATCTCGATATTGAACAGCCACTGATAACGTTGACTAGTTCATAGTGATCACGAACTTACTTGTACGTCCGTGGTAGTGATACGCGAGTAATAATTAATGTAGTTTCATTATTGTGCCTTAATATATATCAAAATAACAATCGTATAAAACTATTTTGTAATGTTGCTTCGTTGCTTTACCGCCACGCCTTAGCCGCTATTCATCGAGGCTGCCATTATGATATTCTATTCAGATGTACTTAATCACAGTTGCTGCCGACATCTCTTGATCGCAGGTACGCCATACTACACGCCAATATTTCAACACAAACTATATGAAAATATAATAAAATATATAACATATAATATAATATACAAAATATATTTCATATAGGTAGCCTGTGGTTTTATTTCGTCGTGTCACGTTTCTTGTCTCGTGAACCTGTAGTGTAGCCATTCATACCGTCCTAGGCATATAATGTCAATCGTTTCTCCTCAGACTGGCTCTTCGTCACACTATCATTAATCGAGGGAATCCAACAAGCTTTTCCGCATCTCCAGCTAGTGGGCCTTGGCTTTGCCCTCAATCATGGAAATTTTGGACGCCATTTAAGTGAATCCATACTACGTACCTATGTAGTGATGAATCATTCTTGTGGTCTATTCTCGCTGTAAGTCACTGTCTACCACAAAAATACACGTTTATGCTCGTATCAGCCCACTCGGTCGTCAATAATGTTGCTCATATCAAATTCAGACTATGGTTGATTCAGGTAATCCATAACATTATCATATCATGATAACGGACACATATTGTTACTTCATAATACTTTGCAGTTCTGGAAATTTATGTATCAACCCAGTGAATTAAACAAGTTTTGAACAGAATAAAAGACACATTGCATACCTCAAGCAGCTCTCTATATGTTTCCCATTTCAAGAAACTGACCAAGGTACAAGAACGCTATTATAATGCAAATTCTAGTTAATACTGTAAATTTTTTAATACATTTGAATCATAAGTCAATTAGTATGTATGTTAACGTACACCTAGCAAAACCTGATAGTATACACTAAGTTCTACACTTAGTATACACTAAGTTTTGCACATACAAATTGAACATTTTTGTTATGATAATACATTTTTATTCTCTGGACCTTTCTTATTTATCTTTTTAATCTTTCGAATTGCAATAGAAATTATAAACCTCTATTTTAAACTATAGTACACTTAGCCGTCATGCCAGGATTTATAAATTTATTATTCACATTTGTACACATACATAATTATATCAAGCATTTCTAGAAGTTATATTTTTGATCTATAAAAATATTCTCTACAAATTTGGAAGTATATTTTAAATTCTAAATTTAACTTTATAACATTAATATAAGTTTAATATAGCTGTGAACTACCTGTTAAACCAAACCATTTTGAATTATATTAACTTAAATTTTATGATTTTTTAACCTACATATTTTTTTTATAACTAAAATGTCATGTTATTAATAATTTTAAGTAAACACAATTTTCCATAAAATTTATTTAAAGAATGTTCTTTCAGTAATTCAAAATGTAATAATTTTATAAGTAGCTATTCATAATACCATATTAATTAAAATATTCAATAAAAAAATTAATGCCGAGTCTAAAGAACTGGAAACCAGACAGAGACGGATTTACACTATTGCCACCCCTAGGCAACTGTTTTCTTTTTTAACGCCCGAAAAACATTTTCTACTGCTCATGTGTAAGACGTGAATTTTGAAGCGAAATTTTTTTTTTTACTAAATAATCAATTTTTAGGTTCAATAATCGTTCTATTTGTGAAAATAGGATAATGAAAATGTATTATAAAATTGAATAAAAATATTATGAATAAATTTAAAATATTCTTCAAAATTAATATTAAGTACTTAACAATACTGTAGTGCTAAAATAATCGATATAGGTACTTTACAGTTATTTTTAATATAAAATGGTTTAATTAGTCAAATATTTAATCTTAATAAACCGAATTTTTCCATTTAGTCACCCCTACATTACCCAGAGAAAAAATTTAAAAATGACAATTCTCATTATATTGTTATATTATTATTATTATTATATTATATTGTAGGTGTACCAACATAAGTAACATTTAATAAAATAACCAACACTTAGGTAAACTTTTTTAAAATAAAAAATATTTTTGGAACATAACAATTTATGACTACAATTATTACTTTGAAGTCAGTTAAAATATAATTTTAACATAAAATTGCCGCTTCCGAAAATTTGCCGCCCTAGGCAACTGTCTGTTTTGTCTGACGCTAAATCTGCCACTGAAACCAGATCATCAATGCATATCTGGACATTTTGCGCGCATGTATGTTGCACACATTTTAATATGCTCATGTTGTCACTCAACTACTACTATCACAAGACAAACAACTTGAGTGTGTGTACTTTTCACTTTTCAGGAAAGGCTTTTGTAATGCACTTGTCCCATGACTAAAAGCTATTTAACCAATTAAATCCAAACTCAAGCTCTATAGAACAGTTAAAATAAATCCGTGTCTCCATGTTCCACTCAAAAATGTAACAAATATTAGTTATTACCAATTACTATAATAATTACTAATTAGTATTAGATATAACCTATTTTACCAGTGTATGAAAATAAAGTCCTCAGAAAAAATGTGTTCTAATTTTTGTTTTAGTTAATATAGATGATTTATCGACTTATATATATATATATATATATATATATATATATATATATATATATAAATTAGATAGTATTAGTACCCAAATTTTTATAAATTATAAATTATCATAATTGATTAAAACTGTAAATAGAATTTACTAAAATATATGTAGGTATTAATACCTAGTTAAAAATAAAAGATAATTTTGATAAAATATTAATAAAAAATCAATTTTTTCTGTGTTTTGTAATTCCCAACTATTCATTAATTTATTGTTCAATTTTATATTTATGTATAAATTATGTATAATTGAAAGGTCGAATGGAATAACATGCCTGCCTATGTAACATTTTTTTTAGATTTCATATATTATAATATTTTTTTTGATTTTTTTTTTTTTTACTTAATACTGTAAAAATGTACTCATTGCTACATTGCACATTATTCCCTCCAAACCATTCAATTATTTTAATGGTGTCAAAATAAATTATTTAAAAATTTATAATTATAATAGGTTTATATCAATTTTTAATACATAATTTTCAAAGAATTACTTCTTATTTTTACTAATTAGTAATTAATATACTATAGTGAGTATATTTAACTAACAATGATTTCTAAAAAGTAAATAATTTATAGGAAAAAATTAATAAGAAATTAATTTTAAAATTGCGTAGATTTACATCAGTTATTTTGTGTATGTTCTAAACTTTTAACTAAACCATAAAACAAAATATATATGAAAATTTAAATAAGAAAATAAAAAGAATGATTACTGAAATTTCACAACACAACCATTAATTATAATTTTTTGGTTGAAATTTCTTCACCAATCATAATAAAACAACTACAGAATGGCAAAATATTAAATTTTTCTTTTCATTGCACATCAACAAAAAACACATTTCAATTTTTTTGAGGGAATACCAAATTTAAGTAAAGCTATTTTCAGTTATTCAATAATAATCATAAGAACATAAGACAAAAGAATTTTGTTTTAAAATAAAATTATAAATGATAAGTATTTGATTAAAAAAAAAAAAAAATCATTAAATATAAAACCAATATTGAAAAAATCCAGATAAATGGATACTCTTGGTGGGTGTATTACTTATTCTGATCGATGTGAAAATGAAACGCTTGTGTTTTTACTATGATATTTATATTTTTTTTGCTAGAACACTTTTTGTATGAAAATTATTGTCCAAAAAACTCGACCGGTAACTTTTTGAAACCAGATTTGCCTCTAGATTGTTATTCAAAGATCTTAATTTCTTAGGAGGGGGAACTACCTAAAATTTGACAAAAAAGACTCAGAAACCATCATTTTTTGATCCAAACTTTATCGAAATTTAAACATAGATAGACAATAATATGAGACACATTTTGGCGTCAGAAAATTTTGAAAGAGAGAAAAAAAAATTGAACATTTTATTCTTACACTTTTTTGTGTTTAATTTTTTAGATTCTTAACGAAGTAAAGAAGCTTATGTTTTTATAATGATATTTTTTTTTTTTGTGTGTGTACACTTTTTCATATAGAAATACTTATCTAAAAGTTTTGACAGTAACTTTTTAAAAACCAGATTTGTCTCTAATTGGTACTTTAGATAGATCATTTTTTGAATTTTGTTCAATTCTTCCATTTTTGTTTTTTAGTGGTAAAATTGAAAAATTACCCAAAATTTGACAAAAAAGATCCGAAAACCAACATTTTTTGATCCAAACTTTATGAAAAATTAAACATAGATAAACAATTATTTGAGAAACATTTTGGCATGAGAAAATTTTGAAAATGTGAAAAAAAATTTGGTTATTTTTTCCTTGTTTTATTTGATGGATAAAAAAAAAAATGTAAAATATGTAATGTAAAGTATAGACAAGAAAACCAGAATTCTTCACACTTCAACGGGTATTCATCGCTTTTCGGGTCAGATACTCTTGGTGAATATGTTGAAAATTATGACTCTTTTTATTCTTTATATTATTAACTTTCTTCATTCAGAATCACCTTATTGAAGAAATGATTTATCGTTTCTTTAAAACTCTACATACCCACCAAGAGTATATGACCCAAGAAGTGAAGAATACTCGTTGTGTGAATTATGGCTTTCTTCTTTATACTTCACTTTATTTTATTTTACTTTACTTTTTATTAATAATTTGGGCAAATTTTCACAATTTTTATATAGACTATTTAGAAATTTGAAAAATTACCTCTTTAAAAATACTATCTCACAGATATTTTTGATTTTTGGTATGAGATGAAACTTGTGGATAGTCATTTCTACTCAAAAGTTAGTCTTAAAAAAAAAAAAAAAAAAAAAACATCATAAGATCACTAGTTTTTTCGCTCTACCAGAATCTAAAACAAAATATGATTTTAATTCTTATTTAATTTCATTATAAAATGACTTAATTTATTCATTGTAGAAAACAATTTTTGTAGCTTTTGAATTATCAATGAAGTAAATTTTCCTTTTTTATTCTGGCGCTAATGAGAAGTAGTTTAAAATCAAGGCATTGCAAATTCACACTTTGCTCCCCTCGAATGTGGCCAATGAAAACAGCAAAATTGTTACTGAACTCGTGTGTTTACATTATCAATTAAAAAATACTTAATACCGTTGACATTAAACTAATGCTTAATATTACTGTATTATATATAGTAGTTATCCATATAAAAAATGTGCCTTTTTACGAAAAATTTAGGCTCTTTTATAATGATGTAGCTCATTTGGACTAAACTAATTTTTCCCAAAATGGCTTACAAACAAATCAAGAGCACTTTGGCTATTTGAAAAATAAATATTTTTCAAACAGTCGTTTATTTTCAGTTCAACTATTATATATGAATAGTGTTGATAGGGAAGAATAGCATATATCTAAGGAAGGTGTGTGGATTATAAAATAAGTAAGGATCTTTAATATTATGACAATTATTTCTGAGGTTGTTAAGACTCAATAAATGTGAATCATCTATTTCATTATCTAATATTTTTCTTAAAAGAGTAACGTAAAAATCTTTTCTTCGATTAGCTAAAGAATTAATATTTAAAAGTTGCTGATAATTGATATAATCAGAATGAGGAGACCTTTCAATATTAAATTTAATACTAACAAAAGGAAAAAATGTATTTTCAATATCTTCTAAGTGATTGGAAACACTAATAGAATTGGAGTCCCAGATAATTGAGCATACTCTAGATGAGAACTAATGATGGAAGTAAATAGACATTTAAAAATGGAAATATCTTTAAATTATTACAAATTTAATATAAGATATTATTTTATTAAAATGTATTACCGATATTAAAAATAATAGTGTATATTTACAAGACCAACAGCCATTTAGGATAATATTTTTTGATGGCCTTTAGAAAATGCCAAAGTTTACTTAATTATTTAATGATTTTTTGTTGAAGTAATAAAATTAACTCCAAAATAATTTCATATATTGTACTATTTAAGTACGGTATTATATTTATCTTATTTACTTAATTATATTTTATTTTATTGGATTTATGGATAATAGCTGGCCTGAAAATAAATAGCCTTTCAAATAAATAATAATTATTTTCCAAATAGCCTAATTGTACGTGATCTGCTTGAAAAAAATTTGAAATTAGTAAGCTATTTGGAGAATAATAATAGTAATGTGTTTCTAACAGTCCCAGATCTAGAATTTTCTCGTGAAAGGTGATATAAAATAATTATGCACATATGTATATACACTTTGTTTTACTAAATTAAATTACTATTAAATTTTATAAAACAAGATTTGATTTTCTTGGAGATCACATTAATATCATTCATTTTTTGTAATTCTTATTTGAAGTAGGATCTATTATTGATGAATTAAAAGATCAAAATAACTCAACTATAAAAATAAATAAATTGAAGTAAAACTCATAAACAAAAATGCAATAAAGAAAATAAATTTCACAAACTAATGTCTATTTACATAACTTATGTCTATGTCCTCCTTTAAAGATATTTCCATTTCGAAATAATTGTCATAATATTAGAGATCCGTACTAATTTTATATTTCACATACCTCCCTTAGATATATCCTCTATTCTCCCTTATTAACACTATTAACAAATGGTAATTCTGTTAACGATTTAATTGATTTTTTTCTTTGTTAAATGTATATTATTATAGTTATTAGTATTTGATGTTATATTGCTATTTCATTTTTCATTGTAATATCGAATTCATATTAGTTTTAATGAAAGTTTATTTTGTAATTTCTTTCTTCCAATTAATTTTTTATACCTTGTATTTGGACTTCTGTTTGTGACATATAATAATAAATAAATAAATAAATAAATGACATTGTACATAAGTGCAAGCTGTAGTCAGTTTAGAAACTGGCTAATAATATGCTCTTCAGGGTGTTTTGTTCTGTGCTATTGGCTTATATTTTGGCATTGTACCTAGGGATTACAATCCCGGGATCCCGACCAATTTTTGATCCCGAAAATACCGGGACCAGTATTAGTAAACTCGGGATTTCAAAATATGATTGTATCATATATTATTTCATTATCATTTATTTATCTTTTATTATCTATTTCAATCAATGTGTTATGATCATTACTATCCGCTACAAACCTGTGATTTACAATTAATCCTCGATTGTAAGATCAGATGGAATAGTCTTCCTAAAAAAATCATTAAAAAAGAAATGAATCTATTTGAAAATGGAGGAGCTTGTGGGCATTATTTGGAATTAGTATAGAAGTACTTAATGTATAAAAATACTACTAGTATCGAATTTGTATGTGCATTTTTAGCAGGAGCAGGCAATAATTTAAGAAGCAGACTTGACGATGAAACATTAGACGCTTTATTATTTCTACGATCATATTATCAAAACAATCAAAATATTAATAATGTAATTTAAAATAAAATATTTTATTAAACTATGGAATTGCATTCATATTTCCAAAATATTCAGAATATTAATAATGTAATTTAAAATTAAATATTTTATTATACTGTAAAAAGATATAAATAGCAATAAAATAATTTTGATTTTTATAAATTATTCTTTTTAATTTTTTCTTACCAAATTTTGGGATAATCCCGGGATCCCAGGATTAATATTTAAATATTTAAATATAATAATAAAAACATTTTTTTCAACTCAAGGTAGTTGAGGGGGTAGTGTCACCACCATATCACCCACCTTAGATCTGCCATTGATTTCTAACTTTAGACTAACTGTTAATAGTTATTGGTTAACTTAAATCGAACCACTTTGAAAAAAAATAAATAAAAAGTAGAAAGCCATATTGCTTTTATAGTATATCTATGTTAGTAGTATTCTATTGTTTTTCCCATTGTAAATAAATAAGTACAGAGAGGAGCAACACACTTGCCTAGTAACCTGCTGTAGCTGTGTCACCTCACTTGGTTGAACTGATTGAAGTGGGTTACCCCTAGGTAATCTTTTATCTATGCGAGGTACCAGCCTGGCGCCTCATAATGAGAGAAATACGAGTTCTAGATTATCAAAAGTACGAGTAGATAATTAAACAACCATTAAAGTTGCCAAATAAGACGAATATTTATACAAAGGTACTTGATGATTGTAAATATAGTACCACTGATTACAGTACTTAAATACCAGTCATAAGCCCGGTTTAATGTCAATAATATCATTCGAATATTAAGTTCTGTAAAGCGTTTTAGTTATATGTAAGCACTTAAACTTATAAGAATTTAAAATCTTTTACAAAAATTGTTTGAAGCATTTAACCATTCATGATTAATAGTAGACGAGTCCATGTTGATTTTAGAAGGTATGATATTAATTTAAATTTATTATTTGGATTGAATACATACATGATTTAGGTCTCGTATAATTAAATATAAAATTATAATTAATACCTTGGTGGGTGTATATTGTATAGAATTTTAAAGGAACGATAAATCACTTCTTCAATAAGAGGATTTTAAACTAAGGAAGTTAATAATATAAAGAATAATAATAGTCATCATTTTCAACACAACCACCAAGAGTATCTGACCCAAAGAGCGAAGAATATCCATGGTGCAAAGTATGTTCGGCTTTCTCGTCTATTTTTTATTTTTATCTAATACTCGTAAATAAAGAAAAGGAAAAAAGTGTTAGAAAAATGTCCAAATTTTTCACATTTTCAAAACTTTCTTGTACCAAAATATTTTTCACTTTAATGTCTATGTTTAAATTTTCATAATGTTTGAATCTAAAAATTATGATTTCCGAGTCTTTTGTCAAATTTTGGGTAGTTTTTTCAAAAAAATTGAAGAATTTAAAAATTTAAAAATAATTTCTCTAAAGTACCAACTAACTGGTTGAACGAGTAGATAAATACGAAAAAGAGTTCACAGAAAAAAAAAAATAAAAATAAACATTATAAAAACGCCTAGCTTATTCACATCGTGGCGTTTTTTCAAATCTTGACGGGTGTATTGAATTTAAAGAAACGATGAATCATTTCTTCAATAAAATGATTCTGAACTGATATTCAACTAATACACAATAATAATAATTATCAGTTTTGAAGAAGTGAACTTAAATATTGAACTATAAATTATTTTGTTACATACAAAATGTAAACATCATAATAAAATAAAATAAAGCAGCTCTAATTATTGTAAATCAACATTTTTGCAATATAATTTTAACTAATGTTTATTGTGGTAAATCTAGTCAGTCACGGTTGAAAAATGTAGAATATATAGTTATCCAGATTAGATTCGAACCTGGCACTGTCACATACTAGGGCTTCGCTTTAACTATTGCGGTACACTAACATTGTTGGATTGAAATAATAGATATTTAATATAATAACTGAAAATATTAAATTTTCAAAATAGAATGAAAAAATTAGAAAACTACTGATGCACATGGATTTTAATTTTCACCATGGTGTTCAGTGTCGAAAAATACATAAGATAGCGATAAAAGATTATCAACCTTCTTGAGTTTAACAAATTAAAAGTATCTCGCAATATATTTTTCCATACTTTCTCCGATTTTTTTCAATCAAACCCTTGTAAAATGTTAAATTTTTTATCTGTAAGAAATTTTATTACGCCAAAATATTCACAATAAAATTACCTGTCTAGGCACAAAGTTTCAAAAAAATCGGTAGGGCCAATTTTCTTTTATGTATGTTTTAAGTATTTAATTGTAGATAAAACTAATGTATTTCGTTGAAATTCTAACTTCAAACGATTGTAGAGAAAAAAGTTGACTTACGATTTTCAAGATTTTTTGAGGTCAATTAGACATATGAATGAGTAAGGTATGTTGGTATGTTGGTGAAAGTTTCAAGTTTCTAGCTCCATTATTGTAGAAGTTATGGTAAAAATAAATTTTCAATTTTACGAAAATGCGGGTAACTGCATATTTTGCCGTTTTTCGTTAATTTTTCGACATATTTTCACCGCGCTTGGAAAAAGTATTGAGAAATTGGAAAAATGACCTCTCTAAAGTACCATCTGGGTATGATTCCGGTTCTATAGAGATACTGATCGAAACTTTCGGACAAGTATTTCTATACGAAAAAGTGTTCCCAGAAAGAGAAAAAAAAAATAAAAAAATAAATAAACATCATTGTAAAATCATAAGCTTCTTCACTTCGTTCAGAATCTAAAAGGAAAAAAAATGGTCAGTATTGTTCGAATACTGATAACGAGACAAAACGGATAGTGTGTGTCATTCATCAAACAAAAAACGTGCGAACTATACCGTACACTGTACATGGACATTTAAAACCGTAGAGTGTTATACATATATATATATAGTATGTTAACCTTTATAAACACTGAATAGTATGTCACTATTAATAAATATGAAACACGAATTCTTTTGTAAAATTATCGGCATAGCTTATATAATAGTAATATAAAGTTTACATAATTATATATAATTATATTGGGAATCCCACGACACGATTAAGGTGCCCACGGATTGAGGCGACGCCGCCTAAATGTTTATCGGTATAATAACCGAAAATATTGAATTTTCAAAATAGAATAAATTAGATAGAAAACTATTGTTGCATGTGGATTTTAATTCACACCATCGTATACAGCGTCGAAAAATACATAAAATGCAATAAAACCTTCAGTAAATAAATGCTTATAATATATAGATATTTCGCAATATCTGTAATTTATTCGATTTTTCTTCAGTCAAACCCTTGTAAAATGTTTAATTATTCGTCTGTAAGAAATTTTATTGCACCAAAATATTCGCAATAGAATTTTCTATCTAATCACCAAATTTCAAAACAATCGGTTGAGCCAATTTCTTATATGTACGTTAAAGTGCGTAATTTTAAGTAAAACTAACAAATTCAGTCGAAATTCTAATTTCAAACGGGTATAAAAAAAAGGTGACTAACGATTTTTGAGATTTTTTCAGATCAATTAGACACATATGGCAGTGAGATCATATTAAATTTTCAAGTCTTAATATCAAAAATCAAAAATTTTATTGCATAAAAACTAACAAAAAATGAGGTATTTCCGAAATTTTCAAAATGCCGTACTTAACTCAAAATTAATCAAATCTCTTTGAAATTTTTATCACATGTTTTTGTAGCTATTTTTAGTAGTCGGTGTAAATTTCAAGTCTCTAGCTGTATTATTTTAGAAGTTATGTCAAAAAGTAATTTTCAGTTTTACGGAAATTTCGGTAATTGCATATTTTGCCATTTTTCGTCAGTTTTTCGACAGTTTTTCCCCGTTTTTGGAAAAAGTATTGAGAAATTGGAAAAATGACCTCTCTAAAGTACCATCTGGGTGTGATTCCGGTTCTACAGAGATACTGATCGAAACTTTCGGACAAGTATTTCTATACCAAAAAGTGTTCACAGAAAGAGAAAAAAGAAAAAAGAAACATCATTGTAAAATCATAAGCTTCTTCACTACGTTCAGAATCTAAAATAGAAAAGTTGTATAAATAATATGTTAAACAATAAAAGGTTTTACTTGATTACAAATGTTATGGTAATCACTTAAAAAAGCTTCTAATAGGTACTAGGTAAAAAAAGTTTTAATCAATGAAGATATAATTATACGAAAAAAATACTAATAATACAATTTATTTTTACTTAAAAAAAAAAGTGTTTAACATTTTTTTATATTATAATTTACAGTTTAGCTTTATTTTAAAGAAATATAATATGTGCAATTCCCTTTAAATATTCAATACCGTTTCTTATATAATACTCGTCTACTATTTTATACTATCGACGATTTAGGTCAGTATATTTTTTAAATTTTTTAGATGGACTCCCTCCTGCAGTTAGTTGGACAAGAAAAACGTCGTGGCCTGTTTGAACCCGTCTCAAACAATTTATAAATGTCCAAATTGTTGGACCGCACACTCTCATTTCAATATTTAATCTTCTTTTTGCAGCCTCAGCATGATTATTTGTTTGATTTTCAGAATTGAAGACTCTTATCATATAGATTCCAAATTTCGTGAGGAAAACGAGCATTTCTTCTTCAACGGCCTATTTGCCGTTTAATACATACTATAAGCTGGCGGAATTCTAATGTAATTAGGTCAGTTGGATTGTTTGGTGCCATTTTGGATTTCTTGACGTTTTCGGCGCACGGTTTTTTTTTTTTTTAATGTTGAGTTATTTGACAATGAGGACTAATACGGAAAAAAGAAGCGAAAAAAAATGTATTAAAGATTGAAAAAGAAAATATTATTTATGTTCCAAACGAAATATTTTTAATAGAAATTATCTAAAAGTTGTACTTACTTTTAGTGGCTTCGGATAAAAGTCCAACACATTCGTTTATTACAACTGATGTAGGTTCCATTGTTTGAACAGCACGTATTTTAATTTTTGTAATTGTGGTATCCACTTTAATTTTAGCCTCCTCAGAATCATGGGTATGATCGTTAATTTTTTTTAAAATTATCTCATCATTAATCCCAGTATGGTCTCTACATTTATAAGTGTCTTTACTGCGACACTTCCAAAAACGTTTAATATTATCATAATTAAATTTATCATCAATGTACATATAAGTATATAACCATTACCTATGTATAAAAATCTCACCGTCGCGATTTGATTGTACATCAGACAATTTACTTATTACATCAGACATTTTACTTATATTACGATCGACTTGTTTTTATTTCATGATTCGACTGGTTTCAACTGATACCTTTACAGTTGATTCACATTCATCGCTTTATCTTAACATAAAAATGTAGGAAGGGTATAACATGATTCCAGACGTTTTACCTTTTTCATAACACGATTGTGAATGATTTATAATATAAATTGTAATGTTGTGTGAAATTGAAAGTAAAAATAAATCATTTTGATTAGATTGAAAATTTATTATTACAAGATCGTGTCCAATAAAAATGATTTTATTCAGAATTAAAAATTCTAAACACACTCCGCATTGAAATATACTCGCGCTGAAATGTCCCATTTCTGTTTTTCAATATCGTATATAATGTTATATAAAATTTCGATTATAAGTATTTATAATGTGTAGAGTTCTTACTTTTTTTAAATTTTTGGAAGTGTGTACGGTTAATCGCGAGCACCGGAACACGGATAATCGAGACACGGTTAATTTAGGTTCCACTGTATTATACTTGGTATCACGTCAAAAAGGAGAAACAAAAAGAGCGACGTCAAAAAAGTGGAAATAATATGAGCAAAAGACAAAATTAAGGTGAAAGTCAAAAAAAAATAAGTCTCAAAGAATTTATAACTGAGCAATATAATATAGCTGATCGGCCATGTCCTTAGGCGCAATTAGGCAGGGGCTAAGGGGGTCTAAGCCCCCAAACACCACTCATAGCTCCAATAGTTTATTTTTAAATTGCTTAAGGTTAGTGTAGTTTGAGGGTGCGAAATCAATACACATTTTAGCCTCAAGTAATGAGTAATGGGCAAGGGCGTAGCCAGGAATTTTACTAGGGGGTAGCACGTAAGAATAAAATTTAAAATATTCATTAGAATAAAGGCAAATTAGAACAAATTTACAATTTCCGTTGAAATTACTTGGCTATACGCGCAGCCTAATGCCGGGTCCACACAGAAACAAAACAAAAACAAAACACAAACCCTTCTTTTTAAAGTTTGAAAAAATAAAACACAAACAAAACATGTGTCCATACTGAGCTAAGTAAAAATTAAACAAAACATGAACAAAATTCGAACATTTGTTTTTATTTTGTTTTTGTTTTCAACTATCCATACTGAAAAATAAACTCGTCATTTTATTTCGTCCATTCGTGGTCATTCAGTCTGTCTTCTGAGTTTTAGATCTCTGAACTCTTCGTACTTCTAAGTTTTTTAAATTTTTTTATTGTGAGTGAAAATGTGGAAATTGAAAAGAGATATTGTACAAGATGAGGAAGATTTACTTATGTTGGGTGCTGGGTATTTTTACCTACAATTACAAAGTAAAAAAAAAATAATAATAAAATTAAAAGACGTTTTTGGGTAAGACCAACTTTACAAAAAAGAAAATTTGTTTGGTGTCGATGAACTACTAAATAATTTATAAGATGATATGAAATAACCAAATTGCGAAATCCCGGTAGTAATAACTATTGTCTGTAGGTTGTTTTAAAAACATTGTCCACACACGTTCAACAATGTTTAAAAAAACAACAACAAAACCAAAACCTTTTGATATTTACCGACACCGCTGGGGTCATGACTTTGTTTTTAAAAACATGAACAATTTTTTGGAAAAACACAATTATTTTAAAAATGTTTTGATTTTGTCGAAAAAAACAGAGTTTCTGTTTTGTTTTACTTTTGTCGTCTCTGTGTGGACCCAGCATAATTGTAGGTACTAGGTACATATGCACTGCATACGTGTAGCATATAGTATTATACCTTTATAATGATATCACGGTCTAAATGTCTAAATTGTTAATACAGTGTTATAATAATATTTCATTGTAAAATCAAAAGAAAGCTTTTCTGCGATAATAATCAACGATATCTTCTCCCGGGGAAAAATACATCACTGTGCAGTCAAAAATTGATTACAGCCTATAGATATAATATTCCAATTTAATTTACCGATACGTTTTATTTACGTATTTAGATACGAACATATTATTAATTAAATCACTCAAATATTCGATATTCAACTTATTAAAAACATATGCTCTTGATTAGGGGGGCATATGCCCCTAGCTGCCCCCCCCCTTGGCTACGCCCTTGGTAATGGGAACATTGGGAACAGAACTATGGCGCACGACTGCACGAATCAATATCATCAAAATTATATTATCTCACTTCGTACTATGGTGAGAACAAGCTGGTGTATTGATATAATAATAATATTATATTATAATAATACATGATAAAACAAATTTGTTTTATCATGATATAATATTGATAAATATATATAAATACACCTTGATGGCGATCACTTTTGTGTCGGGAAAAATCTGAAAAATCAACCTAGTCATGGTATATGGCTACACGCGATCGTCAGTAAGCTGCAGGCAGCATTGCTTGGCATGCGTCCTTGTCCTGGACGGCAGTACAGCTGATGCTTTGTTAATATGCACTCGGGAATTTCTCAAGCAACTGTTGGTAATACTTCTAGAACCTGGGTCCTTATCATAACTGGAGTAAGCCCTTTTTAATGATATTCTCTGTGCGTCATTCCAAGTGCTGTTTAGTCGCCATTTTAAAGAAGTGGGAACTTAAAAGTATACATTATACAATACCATTCTTATACAATAAAACGTAATATGGCTTCATCTTCCAATTACAATGCAGAAAATCACGATTTCCAAGATTCAAATATGAGTGGTGAAAGTGATGATGAACTACAGTCGAATATTTCAGATGAGTCAAATTCATCAGCATCTGAACAATCATGTATAAAATTTAAATAATTATTCATTAATCACAATTTCATTACAAATATTTCATTTTAATAATTACACTTTCAACAGGTATTGAACATATCGTAGTATCGGAAACAATTGATTTTGAAACACGGGAAAGCAGAGATAAATATATTCGTAAACATATCTCTCTACTGAACATTAGAATCAAAAGTATGGAATCACATATTGATATGTTACACAATATGGTTAAAGATGGACGACAGTTATTTGATAGCAAAGAACGTTCTCTCAAGAAACAACTTTCGCAAATGTACAGAAAGAGAGAAAAGTTAAGTGTAAGTGATTTCTATGTGTTTTTAACTATAAAGTGAAAATTGTATTACCGATCTTAAAAATAGACATAATACATGTATATTGTATATTGTACATGTATATTGTATGTACATGTATTATGTACTCATGTACATAGTTAAATTATTTTATGTAGGTCTCTCTATCTATCTATTAAATATTTTAATCACTTGCACCTGTTTATGATAATTTAATAACAAAATAAAATGATATTCTATATTTATAAGCTCTATGAATGATAAATTTGCTGTACCTATTTAATTTTGAATAAGATATCTGTTGAGTAAGTACTTACTTCAATATTTTTGTTTGATTTAAAATGTACCTAGTATCTAATATTAGTAAAATTGATAGAAAACTTGTTTATAAAGATTTTGAATGTACTAATATTTACTATTACATTAAAAGTAATTTCATTTATACTGGTGTCATTTCAAAAATATGTTAAAAGGATCTTAACTAAACAATATATCGTTAACTTAATTTGTGAAATTTTAGTATAAAATTAAAAATATGTATTTATGAATATTTCTTAAAAGTCAAATTATTATTTTTTTTTCAGGTACATTTAAGAAGTTCCGTGTCAAAATAAATGTTTTAATAGCAAGTTAGCTTCAGTCCTAGGCCTAAGAAAGAGTGAACCCTGCCATAATGTGTGTACCAGTCTCCCTATTTATTCTAATAGTAAACATTTGAATTTTAGTTTCATTTTTAATAATCACTTTAGTACAATGCATACACTCACCACTTAACCATATTCATTGTGTTCATTCCATTATTTGATTTTGCATTTACTTTGTTTTAACTACAGTCTAGATAATGTTTTGTAAATTTTTGTACTAATTAAGGATTTATATTGTTTTTAAATGTAGTATATTGTGTTCACACCTGGTGGCGGCTTTAGGGAAGGATCCATAGGAGCCATAATCTCCAAAAATAAATTCCTAAGAAAGTGATATCTAACAATTTAGTATTGAATTTGACGTAAAATACACGAGATACTTTAAATTAAATATTATTGCAATATTTTTGCGAATCATGTTGTTTCTCAAAATAATTATGACTTTTGGAATTTGTATTTTTGAGTGTAAAATTTTCTAATGTTTCTATTTTGTTTATACATTTTTTTTCTCTTACAACTCAAGTAATTACATAGGAAATTGTCTAATTATTTCCATGTATGGTACTACTTTTTAATATTTAAGAAATAAGTGATATATTCAATCTTTGGCATTTGCAATTCTCAAAATATAAGTTAATGGTGTTAGTGGTTATGACTAAGATGTCAGGGTGTGAATTTTTATACTTAAAGAAATAAAATTTTTATTGAAAAACTGGGTATTTAATGCACCAAAAAATTACTTTATTAAGAAAAAGGTACTTAAATATTGTTTAAGTAATTGATAAACAACATTTATAAGTAAATTCATAAGCCACCTTAGCTACTAACCATAAGTATCATAAAATATGTTCCAATGAAAAATTATTAAGCTTTTGAACTTTTATGTTTTTTAGGAGATAACATCGGTTTTTTTTTTATCTATATTCATCCATTTTCATAAAATGTACAACAAATTGTCTTAAAATATAAAAGTTATCTTAAAAATTTAAATCCTTAAAAATTTGAAAAAAATTCAATATTTTCAACAAATTAAAAATATAAAATGTTCTTTATTGATTCTGTCGTCCATTAACAAATTCTCAGCTTGGAAAGTAATCTTTAAAAGCTTCCAAAAAGTTTTATATATTAATATTTGTGCTTTATTAGAGACTTAGGAGTTATGGTCCCTTCCAGAATGAAATCCTAGAGCCGCCTCTGTGGTCACCAGTCAAAGAATAAATCTCAATATCCATTATTTGTAATGAGTGTAACTTAGGGTTAGTTTAGTATACAGAAAATTATCATAACACATTAGAAGTCTATGATAATTTTCTTTATCATAATAAGTTTTAATAATGTTTTTCTACATACCACATATGCTAATTATAAATAATTTTACTGATTGTTTATCATGCTCTAATAAATGCTTAAAAAATTTATATGCGTTTGTATTTCATTAAATAACATTTAAATTACTTGGATTTTATTTAAATTATAAATAAAGAAAAACACAGATGTATGTAAAAATATTGTTACAAAAGTAACATGAAACCTATAGAATACACCTATTTTCTTTTTTATTTATTTTTTTAATAATTAACTTTCAATCCTATATTTCATATTTCTGCCTTTATGAAAAGTTAAAATTGACTGGCAATTTTTTTCAAAAATTTAATTACTGGGGTTGAAAATTGATGGAATCATTTGATCAAATTGATAATATATAAATATATAAATAAATATATATATATATAAATAAATCAAATTGATGTAAATATCTTCTCTCTAGAGGAAATTGAAGGTATTTTGGTAGTAAGCTGTAAACTTTAAATGTGTTACTTGGAAATTGAATATATTTAGGCCCTGTTTTAGTTATAATAATATGATCCAGTGGATATTAGTATAACTATTCAGTTTTCATCTAGTCAACCGTCTTAAGTATAGACAAGAAAGTCGACATATACCACAGATATTCCTCGCTCCTCTGTTTAGATACTTTTATTGTGTGTGTGTGTAGAGTATTAAAGAAATGATAAATTATTTCTTTAATAAGGTGGTTCTGAACGTAAAAATAATGAATAAGGCAAGTTTGGTTTCAAAGTTGCTAATCAAGACTTGGACAAATGTCCCCAGAAAAAAAAAATTAACATCATTGTAAAAACACTAGCTTCTTCAATTCATTCAGAATAATCTAATATCTCTCATACTAATTTATCTTATTTTATTAAAATATTTTAACATACTAAAATTCTAATCCATGTAAGGAATACATTGAATTTCTTATGATTTTGTACAATTTGTGAAATATAGTTTTGACATTTGACAATAATTGTGTTAAATTAAAACTCCTTCATAAGTTCATTGAAATCGCTATTTTTAGTTTTGAATTTCCTGAATTCATAATTATTTTTTCACTGGATAGTATTAAGTAGTCTTCAATTTTTTTAATAAAATTAATGTAAATGTAAAATGAAAATAAATTTCTAAAATTTCAATTTAATTTAAAATCATAATATCTCATGTACATAAATTGGTGTAGATAAGTACATGGACAGGGACAGGAGGTAGGTACAATGATATGAATGTATGACTAACCTAACCAGAAAATTAGAGACAAAGATTATTAAGCGCAAGTCAACTGAGTTCCAAAAAAAATTATGCCAATTACAGTATCATCACAATTTCAGTTAAAAAAAAGTACATGTAAAATAATTTAATACTTTGTGTAGTTTGTGGTACTTAATCATAAATAATTTTGTGCCCGTATTGGCACATTATATTTTAAATTTATTATAGTGCTCATTGTCTACGCTCAATTTTCATTGTATTCAATTGCCAGGACACTTAATGATACACATCAGGGTGCAGTCAAAAAATGTAAATAAATAACAGAACAATAAATTCAAGTGGTTATTGCCAATGTGTAACAATAAAAAACATTTAATATAATATAACATTTCCAGTCTGTAGCCATGTGATTATGATAACGCTTATCATGTTAATATATTTAATATGAATTAGTTATGTATAAAAATCTATATATAAAAAAATATTGAATATGTACTTAGAATTAACAAATTATTGATACATTGAATATAGAAATAAAAAACAAATTTCTGTCTAAGAATGTAAACAAAATGACAATTTATACAAATAATTCAAAATCATTAATATCTTAATTCCCATAGTAATACACACTATTCAATAATACTTTTGAGTTCAAAATTGATATTATAATTTAATATGTTTCTACCCCATATTCACACTCATTAGACACGCAATAAACTACACACCTGACCAACATTTTTTTTCAGGTGTAACATAATGTACTCATTATGACAGACTACTGTCTGTTGTATCCTTTAAGTTTTAATTTGACATACATTATGTTTATTTCTTAAATTTTCTGCTCAGTTAAAGTTATATTTATTGTTGATCAAAATAGGAGCGACTACAGGTAGATATAGTTAGAGTTAGATATATATATATATATACATATATAGATCATACACAGAAGTAATATCTATATAGTATTCCTGTGACTCACTAATAACACTGTCATAATTGTTAAAAATTTTACAAAACCACTAAAGCTATCATGATTAGTTAGAAATCAACTTCTTTTACACCTATATCACACATTAATTTCTGTTAATGAATAATATACAATTGAATTAAGCCACAAAACATGAATGCCTAGTTTTATGCAGTCTTTACCACTTTAAAATAAGAAAATTGGGTATTTATTTAACCAAAATTATTTTATAATTTGTCTTTTGGCAAAGAAAATTACCCTACACAATGTGTAGGAGAAATTATTGATGAGTGTTTCAAAAACATTGAGCATAGAAGAAAAATTTAATTTTAAAATGAATAAAATATTTAATTATAAAAAATAAAAAATATCAAAATATAAAAAAATATCAAATAAATTTTTTTTTAATAAAATCAAATATTGAACATGAATTAGACAAGCTAAATGCAGTAGTCACTATTAAAGGCATAATGTTTATTTATAGTACATTGAAATAAGTTAAGAGAACAAAACACCCTGTGTTAACTTATATCTACGTTTAAACAGTTTACTGTTATATTTTATCTAGAATGGTATACGTGTTCACAAGAATACCATAAAATAATTACAAACAATATTCAGAATTAAGACCTTTATATTATTTTAATGTTTTATATACAATTTATCAGATTAAAAGTTTATCAAAGTAAAAAAAAAACCAAATTTGTATACTTTTATAAACATACATACACAAGGAAGTATTTTGTAATATATCTAACAATTAATTATTTCACAATATTTAATTTTTTTCAGTTAGAGTTATCACATAATTAATTGCAAATAATTAGAATGAAAACTCTGAGAAAATACAATTGAAAAAAAGAAATATATTTCAAAAGAAATTTGACAAGTGATAACCAATAAGACAAAATATTTTAACAGCTTTAATTAGCTACAATTATTTCCTCTTACACATATTTCAGTCTTAAAATCTATTAGTAAATATCTATTTATATATATATATTTTTTCTATTTCCAATTAAAAAACATCACAACATATTCGATAGTCCATATATCAATAGTAAAAATAAAATATATTTTAAGTGCATAAATTAGTAAATGTTTTAGGACATCACAACCTCAACCTTTTTTTAATACATGAATGAGGAAATTATAAATAGTAAAAATACAATAACAAATATTAAATAAATATATTGTATTAAATATATTATAACAAAACTCCAAATTGATATTCATTGAGCAATATGGAATGAGTTAAAAACATTGTTTATAAATAAATGCTAATTTATGTACATTGGACTTGTGAACAGATTTTCAAGTATTTCGAATATGTCAAGATGTTTGTACAAAAAAAGAAAAAAAAATTATGATAATAATGAAGATAATAATAATAAAAATACAAGTGATAATAATAATGGTAGTAATATAAATAATAATGATGATAATAATAGAAATTATAATAAGAGCAAAAACTATAATAGATCAACAGTAAAATGCGAAAAAATTATACTTTTTTATAAAAATATTTAAATGTGGGAATTACTTTTTGATTCGTCCATCAGACTTTGCAATGGTCTAAAGGAATATGAATGGTTGCTGTTGGAAGAATCTCCACTGCTACTACATATGGAATCAGTGACTAAAGTTGCGTTCATTGTTGTAGGAACAATACCGGACACTTGCATTGGTTCAGGTCTAAATTATAATACATAAATATTTAGTTAATATCATTCTAAATGTAATTAGTTTTTGTGTAAACTGAATTTTATTTATAACAAATAGACCTCACTTGCTTTAAGAAATTATAAAACTGTTGTTTTGAGCAATTGAGAAAATATAGATGTTACCATTTAGAATTAATTTATGATTACAAATTTACAACATTTATGTAGTGTTTGATAAAAGTTTTAAAATATTTAAGATAACAATTTAAATGGTGTTCTTTATTTAGTTACGTTACCATAACATAACATTCAATGTTACGCTATTTAAATTTTTCTGATTTAAAATACTAAATACCAGAATTCTGAAATTTATTTAAAATAATTTTGAAACAATGTTAAGACTACTTAACATTATGCATGTGTGTGGGTGGAGGTAGCTGTGTACCCATGAAATTATCTACTCCCCCAAGATTTTACATTATACTGTATTAATTTTAGATTCTGAGTGGAGTGAAATGTAGCTAGTGCTTTAACTATATTGTTAATATATTTTTTTTTTTTTATGGAAACACTTTTCCAAAAGATCCATACACTAACTATTTAGATCAGACATCGGCTTTTAAGTGTCACTTGAAAAGTAGATTTTTTTAAATTCTCAAAACTATTTCTAAAAACACTTAATTAAAAAAAAAAAAAAAATTGAGTAAAAACAACGAATTATGCGTAAATGAGGTTTTCATGAAATTACTATTAGTAATTTATTTTTTAATAGGATTAGAAAATTTAAATATTCACCCATTATTAACAATAGCGTAATACAAGCAGGAACAATTGAAAAAAAATTTATACAAATGTTATTGAATTCTTGATATCATACGCTGAAAATTTAAGATAAATATATTTATATATATGTTGCAAATGTCTAATGAACTTGAAAAAAAACCTCATACATCGTTAGCTACCATTTTATTTTATATTCATTGAAAGTTATAATTAATATGAGACTGGTAAATTTTAAGTAAAATAATGATTATTATCAATTTTTTTTTTTTTTTAATCGAAATCTTTTTTATAATCTATTTAATCTAAATATACTTATTTAATTCATAATTTAGTAGAAATTTTTCTTTTACTAAAAGATTCCACGCATATTTTTCTATAAACGGTAAAATTTTCATAGCATTTGGTAAAATAATTTTTTACAAGCATTTTAAGTTAGAATTATGCCGGTTAATCCAAATAATAGCAGATTTATTTTCTTATTATTACGTAACATAATAAATTTATTGTTTTTAGGGCAGAAAATTATGTATAAGCTTAATCATTAGGGCTCGGAAATTGATGACTTTAAAAATATTTAAAAATGACCTAAAAAAAATGTAAATATGACATAAAAATAACAAAAAATGTCCTTAAAAATCACCTAAAAAAATTACAAATTTTTGACAATTATTTATCAATAAATATTAATATTTAGGAAAACTAAATTTTTACGTCCACTGAAGTGATAGGGGAAAATTTGAAAAGGCCAAATCACCAGCACTGAAATTATCTGGAAAACACTTACTTAAAGCTTCTTCACCAATTAATATTTTCTAAATTGTTGACATCGTTTTAAATCTAGTATTTTTGTCAAGTACAGCCTTAAATTTGTTTTAATTTAATTTCTAATTCCATTAATTTTTGCTGATTATATAATAATAATTACTACAACATGATAACGGCGAATGTAATCGGCAAGATAAAATCGGATAGGTACTAATGTTAATTTGTGGTAATTTCTAAGTTTTAAGTTATCGGCATAATGGTTGATAAGAAACGATAAAAAGTGAACTAGTGTGAAATCTGTAAAATGACTAAAAATGTGGGAAAATGACCTTAAAATGTCAAAAATGACTTAAAAAGTAAGAAAATACCAAAAAGTGCAAAATAAAAATTAGTTATTTAGATTCACACGCTAATGAAATACATTTGTGGTCAGGAGAGCATTGTCTAAAACATTCAAAAAACAAAAAAAAATGCAAAATCATCATAATACAGTTAAATTTATATTTACGTATTTGTTAAAATTAGTATTATCAATTTTTAATCATAAACAGTGCTGATTTAAGGACCAAAGCCACCATGGAAGAAACAATTATTGCCACCCCTTTCTGGCATGTATAGCTAAGACTTTATTTTAGTGGGGCCCATTTTTAACAAATAACCAAAATAATCTAATAACCCCAACCAAGAAAAACCGGAAAAAAATTATGTTAGTGAACTAAATATAAAACAAAAATGCATTACAAAAAGTTTCAAATGCTGATCTAATTTAATGTAAAATTAAAATTAGTCATATAATGTATTTTCAATTAATAAGTATATGAAATATATAAATATTAGTTACGAACCTATTATGTGTTAATAATAATCCCCACTTCTTTGGATTAGGTTCATAATCCTCCATTTCACATTTCCTCTTCACAGGTCCTAAAGTGCTAGGACGCATTGAAATTGGACTCAGGCTACGTCTAAAACATAAACTATGTAAAAAATTATCAAATTTAAAATATAATTTCAGATAAGGTTTTTTAATATTATACTTTGTAAGAATATGCTTTTGGACCGACTAAAGTTATGATACTTATGTATTTAAATTTTTTTTTTTTTGAATTTTTCAATGTTTTTTTGAGAAGAGACTAAAAAATTTAAAAAAATAATTTTCTAAATTTTATTTCATTAAATTTTTTATATAAATAAATAATTGTAAAAATGTAAATACATAAATAATAATAAGTGAAGATTAATTTGTTAATAAAACACACAATTTGAATTGACTATTTCAAGTATAGTTTTAGAATTCATAAAATTCATATAATGGTGTCATTAGTCCAAACACTAAATTAAAATTAAAAAAAAAAAAACAGATATAACCATGGAATTTAGAATACATAGATAGTACATGGGTAAATATAGACTGGGGATGCACATACAGCTTATGTTCATTTTTCTTGCCATCAGCCAGTAAGCGCTTCATAACAACCGCTAGGAACTAATAGCAAATATGCTTTTACCAACTTTTAGCTGTGTTCTATATTCAATAGTATATCCAAAAATATAGATTGATTTAATGTTCATAATAATATAAAAACATAACTTAAAAGCTATAGAATATAGGGAATTAATTGTTAGAAACATTTGGTTTGTAATAACAATACATAAATTATTTGATGGACATGGATTTATGTATATGTAAATATATACAATTTCAGTAAAGTATTCTTGATCTGAACTATTTTTGAATTAAGTTTAATCTTTAAAATAGTTCAAAATGTATAATCAATATTATATTTCATTGCAAATCATTATACAAAAAGAAGAATTATTGATAGTTTGTCAAAGGCTTGTTTTTAGGCTTGTTTCTACCCTTTGTCATAAAAAAAAAAGAAAAAAAGAATTAATGAAAGTCATAGAAATGTTTGATGATAAATATTGCTTTACAATCATCAAAGCCACGAGAGTTCTTCCACAAAAAAAGAAAAAAGCAATTGCAACACATAAGTGTATATCAAATGTGTAAACAATAAATAACATGTAACAATAAGTACAAATACTAACTAAAATAACAACCACATTTAATTTTAAAGAACTTTTTATTTTCATGCTATCATATGTATAATTAGTAATTACCAACACATAACAAAAAATAATTAATATGACAATTATTAAGGAAAATATTATTTAAATTTTAAAATTATATAAAAACTCTTTGTATTTATTATTATTATTTGCCTCATTTAAAATAAATATTTAGTTAGGCAATCTTGTCATATGCGTTACCAGTAACATTGGGACTGTATTATGCACTCTATCGATTATTACCACTCAACCGCGTTTTACAGCTCTACTACAATATTTTTAGATCATAACGAAGAACAAAAATGTTTATAGAGAAGTCATATATTATTAAAAATTATTACATATAAATATTAAATTATTTAAAATATTTCAAACTAAAAGTTAGGTATATTAGTATATACTATTAAAAATTATGACTTATAAATATTATAAAACTTGTGCCATGTCCTTTAAAAAGGCGTTGAATGTATCATTTTTGTTGATACTTCTTCTCTAAGTTTCAATAAGATACCTACTTCTAATATATATTATATATTTATTATATTAAGGGGAGCAAGAAGTCAAATTTAAGAGTCGAGACAGGAAATGGGAAAAATTAATTCTAAACTCAGGATTCGGGATATGAATATAAAATTTGTAATTCATAATAAGTACAATTAATAAAATTTGATAGTAAAACCTTTTTTTTATTAATGTGGTAATGCATATAATATACTATATAGGTACAATCATCATGTTTCATGTATGTATCATGTATGTATGTATATGATAAACATAAATATAAAAATAAATAGACTGGAAAAACACTAAATGAAGTTGGGTAAAAATTTTTATTGTAATAATCCAAATTCATTTATTAATGTAAAGCAAATTATTGGTACCCAATAGTGATAACTGGTTATGATGGCAATATAATTTTTTAATTTTTGATATTTTATTTCCCGAATCCCGATTATTTACAGAAATTTGAGATTCTGGAAATTAACAGATTTCCTGACTTCTTTCCAGAGATTTGGTGGGATTCCTGCTCACCCTTAATATATATATGTTATATGTCAGGTACAGATATAAATTGCGTGGTAGAGCGCATATGGCAAGATAGCCTTTAGTTAAACGTCTTAACATTTATTTTTTTTAAATATTTTTGGCTATTTTAGATAAAAATGAAGTATAAATGTAAAATACCTATGTGAAATATTTATAATTTTATTTCCTCAGGTACTATTGTTTTAAAATGTAATTACTAATTAAGTATGGCAATACAAGTATAAAAAATTTATAAAAAGTTACATTATAACTGAAAATTTGTGTTAGTTTTAGTTTGCACTTGTTACATTTTATTGATTGATGGTATTTGTTGGATTATGAGTATTTTATTTTAAAAGCATTTATGTTAAAATAAAAATAACAATAAGCAATTAATAAAAAATATAGTTTAAACTTTAAAATAGTATAAAAAGGATACATATTTTTATTATTTTCCTGACTTGAAATAGGCATTTAGTAAAATATGCCAGATTTGACTAAATGCCTACGACATATATATTATATATAATATTATATTACTAAATATTTAGATAGCTAACTGGAGTCACAATTTGCAGAAAATACTATTTACATAAGAAAATTGTAATTTAATTAGTTATGTCATTAAGAGGAAATGTATTTATTTAATTATAACAAAAACTATAAAATTGTTTTAAACTGTAGGTGATGTCAATTGTCTAAACATTGATTCATATGCGAGAAATTGAAGGCAAGACATAGCAATATACAAAGTATTCTTTTTTTGTTAAGCTATTAGATTGTATTTGTTTTTATTATATATTTTGTAAAAGAACAGATGCCCATAAATTCATTAAATAAATAAATATTAGGGTGCCACTCATTTTTCAAATAATGGAATTTATTTAAGGAAGAATCAATTTTCTGAAGTCAGAAAAATAAGCTTTGTAAATATCAGGTCATCAAAATAAAATAATGATTAATACATCGTGGCAACATACCTAAGTCCAAATATTATAAATATGAGCATTCGTTAAATATTTTTGAAACTATTAATTTTATAGAAAAAATGTTGTATAAAAATAATTTATACAATAAACCTCTAAATAGCGGACACTTCATCATATCAAAATTATATCAAATCCCACTTCAATCAAATTATTGTACTTATACATATATCATTAATTATAAAAATAAAATATGTTTAGAATATAATGTTAAAAACCATAGGTGTGGCCCACAGGGGTGCAGGGTGAAAGTAAAAATTTTACTGGGTTATAAATTTAAACGATTTTTCTATTCGATTTTTTGAAAAGATTTTTCTAAGCCATTAGACAAGTATGTCTATATATATACTTTTATGCGTGTATGGTTGTTTTAAATATTTAAATTTTTTAATAATAATATTTTTATCTTCAGAGTCAAACTTATTTTGTAGCATAGGTAAATTTTGCTTCTTTGGTAGAATACTCTTGGTAGATGTATTGAATTTTAAAGAAACAAAAAATTATTTCTTCAATAAAACGATTATGAGGGGAGCTTTAGTTTATTTAAAATAATTTTACTTAAAAATTATAGTTTATAACTATTTAAAATAAAATTAATTTTTACTAAGCTAGTTTTATATACCATTATTAACTCAGAAAAAGAAAAATTGTTTGATGAGTGTAAGAAAAAAAAATGTCAGACATTTTTTTGCATTATCAAAATTTGCTTTAACTAAAATATTTTTACATTTTAGTCTTATATATGTTTAAATTTTCATAAAGTTTAGATTAAAAAATTGTTATAAAATATTTTTGTCAAATTTCGATTAGTTGTTCTTGAATTCAGAGAAAACTATGGAGAATTTTGAAAAATTACTATTTCAAAGTAACATCTAAAGGCAAATTCTCATTCTCGCTCTACTCAGAATCTAAAATAATAAGTACCATTTTTTGGATTTTCATAATTTTTAGTACACACTGCAAATTTACAGTAAATATTTTAGAAGCTTAATATACTCTATACCAGTGTTTCCCAACCAGGGGGGTGCGCCCCCCTTGGGAGGCGTAAACAAATTGCTTGGGAGGCGCAAGCAGTCATCATAAAGTAAAATTTTTAATTACTGTAGAGAAAAATTAAAAATTAACAACGACCGTTATTGGGTATTGATAACAGATAAAGATTGCAATCAGTGTTTAGTCTCTAAACATAACTTATTATTATTATTTTATACTAATTTATTTTTACAATTATTCACATTCATTGATTAATCCTTTATATTATTTACTGTCATTCATATATTATAATTATTATCATCAATAAAAAAGTTATCATTCTGAATATTGTGTAGTTTATTTGTAAAGTATACAAAAAATATGATCCTTTTTTTTTTTCATTTATAGGAGAGGGGAGGCGCAAGGTTTTTGAAAATCTACAAAAGGGAGAGTAGAATAGAAAAGGTTGGGAGCCACTGCTCTATACTATAGGTATTTTTACCTCCTCAGATGGGATATTCAAACACCATTTTCATAGACATCTGCATGTTTTGTATCAACAGTCATTTTCAACATAATTCAAATTAAAACATTTACAGAATAATTCATTTAGCCAATTCGTTCAAAAATTAAACCAAAAGTAGAAAATCACATAAAATATTTTTTGTGAAAAAAAATCAAACTGGAGTTAAGATAGATTGAAAAAAGTCATTAATTTATGTGATGAATATCAGCAGTTATATAATTATAAATTTTAATTTAAAATACTAATTATTAAATAAATATGTTTTAATAATATTACAAGAAAAAAAAAATATATATATATTACTCAACCAGTCCTAACTGCATTACCAGTACAAGAAGTCCATAAATCCAAAAAGTGATTTTTGAGATATTGGTATTTCTGAATTCCTAATACTTTTATCTTAATTATTTGATAGTTGATTTGATTAAGTGAAAATAATATTTTTGAAATAGGATTATTTTACTGTATTTTATTGTATTGTTAACTTTAAATGCATTAACTTAACATTTTTCTTTTTTGACTTGTGGACTTTTTGTACTGAAAGTGCGTCATATCTGACTATTAACTGAGTACTGGAAAAAAATTAATATTTCTTGAAAAAAGTGACAGAATGAAATTTTTTCATCAAAATATTTTCATACATTTGTCTATTCATATTTAATTTTTTTATCAAGTTTGAATTAAAAATAAAGTTTTAATAAAGTTTTTAAATAAAGTTTTTGTTGGTGAATTTTGGAAAATGACCTTTCAAAAGTACCACCTATAGTAGGAAATCGTAACCTGCGGCTCTGAAGCAGCAAGTGGCACTTCTGCAACCTGAGGCTCTGAAGCAGCAAGTAGCACTTTAGGATTCAATTTGTGGCTGTTTAAAATACGCATTAACAGTGAGATATATTTTTTTGAGTATAATTTTAATTACAAAGTTATCACTTTTATTCAGAATATATAGATTATAATTGTACCTACCCAGACGATATAATTTATGACATAATACATAATATAGAGAATAGCAACAATTAAAAAAAAAAAAAAGGCCGTTCACTAAGATACAACTCACCATCTTGATTTTTAATTTTTTTTTGAAAAATGGCTCTACAAATCCTAATTTACAAGCAAATCATACATTTTGGTTCTGTAATTTTTTTAAAAAAAAAATGTCTCTTTACCACAAAAATGTTGTGGACCCCTGATCTAGAGGCAAATTAAAATTTGTTGGTGAAAACTTTAGAACAAGTATTTTTAAAAAAGTATTCATAGAAAAAAAAGAAAAACTAAACACTATAGAAAAACATTTGTTTTTACACTTCACTCAGAATTAAAAATTAAAAAAGGAGTTGGTGTATTAATTATGTACTCGCACCTGCTTTTATAAATATCTGGCCACACCTATGATTAAAATTGATATTAAGTTTTTTTGTTTTTATTGTATTCAATGGTGAAGAAAGAACTAGATTTATTTTAAATACAGTTGAAATCACAACAATGAGGTACTTACTTACAATGAGTAAAATGCAAGAATCTAGTGTGATTTAAAACAATTGTTCATGAAATATCAGATAGAACAATAAAAATATTGTTGATAAAATAATGTTGATAAGTGATATGAATTGTTATTACTAATTATAATCAGGAGGGAAAATCAGTTTAAACCATAATATGTAACAAGCTACTGGTTACAACGAGAAAAACACATTAAATACGCGCCCTCGAAATATATTATTACCATTTATTAATGTAGGTTATTAAAAAAATAACAAGCCCGTGATTCGATATGTTATCTACCAACCAAAATTGGTTATTCTTAGAAAAATTTGATTTTAACTTAATTAATTTGTAAGTTTTGTACAGTTAAATAACAGAGTAATAAGACTACAATTTAAATACTACTCGTACAAATGATAAGTCCACATTGACGGTAGATAATATGAACAAATTATTTTTGAAATAATTAGTGAAAATTTAGGCTTTTTGTGATGCCCATAGTTTGTGAATATTGATAGTCATCAGTGAATGTGAACATAGTACACCAGACTGTATGATAAATATTACAGAAATGAATTTTATTCTGTCATACACGGTTGATTGTTGACATCTAAAATTCGTGTTTGATAAATGTTGACCACACTGAGAGTGATATAAACTAAAATTTATATTAAAAAACAAGACATTATGATTGTAAAAAAAAAATAATAAATAGAACCTAATATATAAAATTTTATATGTAATTTTATAAGCACCAGAATAAAATTAAAAATAAAAACAATGAATTAATTATAGGAGAAATTTAATCAAACCAGTTTAAAATTTGATAATTTAAACCTTAATGAGTACCTAAATAAATTAAAAATAAGTTTACTGCTCCATTAAAATCACAGTGACACTAATGTTATTCTTAAAACCGTAAAAACAAGAATTGTATGAAATCATGGATAAAGCTCATGAAAAATTAGCCATAATATTATGACTACATTCTAAATAAATAATAAATTATAAAAAAATAGTAATTATAATTTCATGAAATACAATTAACTAGTTCTAAATTAATAAATGAAATGTCAACATTCACTAAATATATACTATGTACGTCAACTGACACTGGTAAATTTTCGCATTATGAAGTATTCGTTAAATATAGAAAACATTCATTGAAATCACTGATAAATATCAACAATCGCCAGTGACTGTTATCACTCACTGCTATGCGCAGGGGCAGCTCCAGGATAAAATAACAAGGGGGGCGATTTCAAAAACGTGTTTGGTACATATAAATAATGAAATACAAATTTAGTATTGGACCTTTAACCTCCTAGCGGTCGCGCTAGCGGTGTTTACACAGCACCATTGGGAAAACCATTTTATTTAATTATACTTATCGATAAGATTAGTATGACCCCCTGCTATTCCTAAACCATGTATTTATAAACATAATGCAATAGTCATGCATTTTGTCTTTACACGTAAAGTCACCAGAATGTAGTCACAAAGTGTAAGTGAACGGTTTTTCCCAATGGTGCGGTGTAAACACCGCTAGCGCGACCGCTAGGAGGTTTATGTACAATATTATGTTAAAATAAAGTTATTTGATAAATTGAATTGTTTTGAATTGAATTGAATTGTCATTGTAAATTATTCCTTATGTGTATTATGCAAAATATAAGATAACACTTCTAAAAATCTACACTAAAAATAAAGAAATAAAATAGCGGTGTTAACTCCGTGGCGCGACTGCCAACGAGATTCTCATAGGCGCGACCTCTAGGAGGTTAAGGGAGGAAGCGGAGAGTTCTCACCCACTGAACATCTTTTATTACTATTCTATCAATAAACCAAAAGTTTAAACAAACTTGTAATATTGTTTTCTATATTATTATCATTTAGCAATTATATATTCCTTATAATTATAATATATTATTACAATAAATTTATTCATTGATAATGAAAAAAATTATAATGTTAGTTATATTAGTATATTGATTGCCAATATTAGAAAAAACATGGTAGGGTAAGTAGGGGTAAGTGCGCCAATGGGGCAAGTGAATCAATGCAAGTCACACAAAATATGTGTTAGATAATTGAGAGCTAGTAGATATTGAATAAAATATTGTAAGGAACAAGCAGCATTAAATGGCAATACAGTAAAACACTCATTTCATAACAGTCTTGATTGAAAATGATTGTTATATTTTACCATTATTTGTGATATGGTGAGTGAACTTTGAAATTTTCTCAACAGTCAAATTTTTAATTTTTCAAGATAATTCCTGGTAAGTACTACTATTATACATATTTATTTTAATCTTTTGTTATGCAATTATGTTAAATTAGTTGTTTGATGGGTAATAAATGCAGTGGCGCACTTTCACTGCGAAAAATATCAATGGAGGAAGTGTTTTTTTTTTTCGGGGCAAGTGCAACACCATTAATGCCTATACAAACAGAACTGTTTAAGTTTAAAAGATAATCAGTTATTTTTGCTATATTTTAATTGCCATGTTGAAGTTTAAAAGGTATTTTAGATTCTGAACGAAGTGAAGAAGCTTATGATTTTACAATGATTTTTATTTACTTTTTTCTTTTTTTTTTTTTCTCTTTCTGTGAACACTTTTTCGTATAGAAATACTTGACCGAAAGTTTCGATCAGTATCTCTATAGAACTGGAATCACACCCAGATGGTACTTTAGAGAGGTCATTTTTCCAATTTCTCAATACTTTTTCCAAGCGCGGTGAAAAACTGTCGAAAAATTAACGAAAAACGGCAAAATATGCAGTTACCGGAATTTTC
>JAIPRM010000524.1:34655-53885 GCA_025469315.1 Stegophylla sp. TES_Ste_2020
TTATATTATTAACTTCCTTCGTTCAGAATCGTTTTACTGAAGAAATGATTTATCGTTTCTTTAAAATTTAATACGCCCGTCAAGAGAATACCACCCGTCGTGCGATGTACACCCATCGTGCGAAGTACACCCATCGTGCGAAGTACACCCATCGTGCGAAGTATGTCTGCTTACTTCTTAAACTTGAAGTTTAAAAGGTATTTTTTTAAATTTAATTTAATTTTTAATATAAGGTAATTTGTTATTTTTATATATTTTACTAAAAAATAAAAAAAAATTTAGATTGTAATGTTTACAAATCAATATTCTTCTTTATAACTCATAATTTTCCTTTTTACTTCATGATCTATGTTTCACTTTAATATTGCTATTATGAAAACAATAGTTCAATTGGTTATTTTGAGGAACCTATTAAAAGTATTTTAGTTTTGAAAAAAGATTTATATAGCTTAAAGTATATATAATGATACACTTGCCCCACTATGGTTTATACACAGTTGAGGATAGAAATATATTGTCATGACTCACTTTCCCCATTTACTGGGACAAGTGAGCCACTTAGACTTTCTTTTTAAAAATATTTTTCATTGAACCATTTTTCAATAAATGTATTTCTGACTCAAAATATGAATACCTCATAACTAAGGCCCGGAACTTAATGATATAAAAAAATGTAAAAAATGCACTAAAAAAATCCATCAAATGACATTAAAATGTTAAAAAATGACATAAAAGTGACATTGAAAAATATATTGTATATTTTACTCAAAAAAAAAAAAAAAATATATTAATAAAAATTAATTTTTTTGAAATTGTACTACTACTGTAAAAATGACATTATTTAAACATTAATATTTTATATTTTATACACTCGAAGAAAAAAGAAAACTATACAAAAGAAAAAAAAATCTAAACCTAATAATTATATTTAAGAAAAAATATTTACGTTTTATTTCAGTTAAATATAATATGTGCAAATTAATGTACAAAAAGTAGAAAAATGAAAAAAATGCACCAAAAATAATAATAAAATGACTGAGAATTGAGAAATTCCCAAAAAATGCAAATTAAAAATTGTACCATTAGATTCAGTGTTTCATAAATCAAATTTCTGTAGAGACGAGCAACATATAATAGCAAAAGAAAAAAATATGCAAATGCATTAAGTTCCAGGCCCTACTCATAGCATATAGAAAACATATTATTATAGGTAAAATCTTGCTAAACTTACAATGCAAGTCTTAAAAATGAATTAAAGTTGAACTTTTTTTTTGGTGACGCACTTACACTGACTTACCCTAATTTTAAAGTTCAAAAAAGTGGAAATTTTTTTTTGAAAATTATGTTATCTGTACTACACTAATGTTGATAATGGTTGAAAAATTCAAGTTTCTTGTCCTACTAGTTTTAAAGTCATTGTTATATTACTAAAATTGATTTCATGAAAATCTTGTTTAAGGCATATTTTTCGATTTTGTAAATTGAGAATTCTGAAAAATTACTTCTTAAAAATCAGGATAAGATTTTTGATCTAAAAATTTGCTGTATGAGAATTATATATAGTACATAGTACATATAATACATAGTATTTACATATGAAAATATTTCCATAAAAAGCAAAAAATAAAATATATAAAACCGTTGTAAAAGCACGAGCTTCTTTGCTTTATTCAGAATATAAAGTTAACTAGTCAATAATTTCAATTAATTTTTTCAATCATTAAAATTTAAGAAAATAGTATGTGCTATAGGAAAAGTAAAACATTTCCTAAACAGGGACTATAAGTTGGACTAGGTGTATAGCAAATAAATTTAATAATAAACCAGACTGTAGCAACCTCAATATACAGTGTTTTTTTTATTTTTTATTATTTATTGAACAGATTACTCCTCCCTGACTAAGCGGTGATACACCTTAACACATATAATGACATATTTAATAAACCAACTTGTGACCTGAGTAACAAAGTGTAAAATACTTTGAACTTACAGGACATAGGTTTACTCACAAAACTAGAAGACAGCCAAGGTATCTATGATAGATTTAACATAACTGTAACGGTAGATAACATACTGAACTAAAAATGTGGTAATAGATAACATAGTGAACCATAGGCTATAATGATTATGCCTAAGATCTATGAGTAAATTTGATATTTCAGTAATAATTACCCAGAAGTAAAAGTTTTACGAGTAGGACTTGGCGACAGGTTAGGTTTAAAAAGTTGTGGAGATACGCAATGTCTCAATGATCTGGTAGGTGATGGTGATGATGGAGCAGAAGCCATTGAAAAATTTAAATGCAGAGGATCGAAAGAATTTGGTCTGCAGAGTCCAAAAGGTTGTTTTCCAAACTGTCCATCTTCAACCTATATAAAAAATTGTCATGTGTATTTAATGATTCAACTTCATGTGAAATGATAAATTAATAATTTATAATGGTTTTTTAGTTATTTTATTTTGTAAAAATCTAGCACCAAATTAACACGTTCACTGCCGATGCCGATCACGGATCAGCGGTAGTGTCAAAACGCGTATGGCCATCGCCAATACGTGATCGTCGCTAGTACATATTTTTATATAGGTTTATAAATAATTCGGCTATAGAGATATTGCTTTGATATTTGGCACGGCCATTCAGTACATATAATCAAACAATTTTATGCAGTCGGTTTGTAGTTGGCGGGTTTTTTCTTTTAGTTTTATTCAAAAGAACTCTACTACTCTAGTATATAAATAACTAGTATATAATTGTATATAAAATACTTCAGATAATATTCGGATTATGAAAACAACAAATGAAACCCACTACCCCCAAAAAGTAGAAAAAAACGATGAAAAAAAATACAAGTACAAACGATGTCAAATGTTTAATAGCCAAACATGTATGTTTGAATATAATTAAATTGATACAATTTTTCGATTATTATTATTTTTTTAATTATAGTAACTAAATTAAAGGCTCAATAAAATTAAAAAAATATTTTTATTTATATTACTTTTGTTGGAGAATCTATCATGATGGATAAATCTTCCCATGACTGCGATATTTGCATCGCTGAGTGTATTTCTTTTTCATGGGCCACTTCTCTATTAATTAAATCAATTGTTTCTTCCTGTCGCAGTTGATTGACTCTATGAACTAATTTTGGTGAAGTCTGAAATAAACAGTAATTTGTTTAAATACATTTAACTAATATATGTGTGCCCAGAAATGTGTAATTAACTGAGAGTAAATATATTTTTAAAATCAAATATATTTACTGAGTGACAGTAATTTACAAACTCTGTTCAAGTCTAAAACATGTACTTAATTTGATGGCAGTGGATATGCAGTGTGCACATGCACAAAACACTTTTAAGAACTTTTTGCGTAATTAGGCTTTGGTGGTTGCCATTGTTCTCTAGTTGTCTTGTTACTTGTTATATTTATTGGTAATGTTAGATAATATAAAATTTATTGATATCAATAATTACCGATTATCAAAACGTTACACAAAAGTTGAGGGACATATATTAATTGGGTACAGTGATATGACAACACTGAGAAACATAGCAATGAGTGCCAAAACACGTGCAGAAACTTTTGATAGTCATCAATAAAGAAATATTATTAACACACATAAGACATAGTCATAGACCATTATAACTAATCACTAAGTTATTTTTAAACTTTTAAAACTTGATGCAACCGGGTATATATAAGAATGTATAGAGTATCCGAACACAATAATAAAATAAAGTTTTGTGCATGTGAGCACTGCATGTCTGTGAACGTATTATATCTATGGCATCCATGGCTCTAGCCATAGTGTAACTTAATACACGTATCATACATCAAAAACAAATAATGTACGCAATTGCTGTACAAGTTTAAAAGCTTAAAAATATACACTATACCTACATTTATTTTTTACATTGTGTTGAAGTTAGATTATATTATCTAACAAGTCTATCAAAAATTATTGTTTAGGATTAAAATGTAAAATATGAGTACTTTAAAGAAAGCATAAAGAGTTGATACATTAGAAATGCATTCATTTTATAATTAAATAATTATTATAGTAGGTATCAGGAATTTATTTTTATGACTCTGTGAAACTGTGTCAACTGATAACAATAGTGTAGGAAATTGTTCTGAAAATATTTAACTTAACTTTTTATGGTGTACCTAGGTACCTACAATTATTTATACTAATCTCTTCGACTCTCAATACTGCAAAACTGTTAATGATTGAATATAAATAATCAAATTTAAAATGCTTAAAATACAGATTTTTTTAAATTTAAATACCTACTGTATATTTGAAAAAGTATTAAAATTTTTTGCTCATTCTATCATACAAGAAAGATAATAAATTACCTACTTACAATTGTTTTATATGGTCAAATACATTATAAAGAAAAACAAAAAAAGGAAAAAACAAAATATGACAGAAAATTCACTATTAAGGTAGGTATTTACTGAGAACCTTTACTCTTATTCACTTTAATAAAAACTTCCAACGAAAATTTAATGATTATTTGATAAGATAAAATTGATTACATAAATCACTTTTACAAGTGTAAATAACATATTATGCATGTTCATTAATTGCAAGATAATTTTAATTAATTAAATTTATATTTACACACAGTATGAGTTAAAATTTAAATGAATAGGATGCGCTCTGCTTGAAAATTATAAACAAAAATAGGTACCTACCTACATAGACAAGCGTATTACACAAAGTATATTAATATATATATATATATTAATTAGCAACTATTAACGAGCTACTTACATTTGGCATTAGATTGTGTGGACTTCCACTGGTGCTAAATCTACGATAGCGTGGTTGTACATGTCGTAAAAACGGGTTACTCGGGTTTTCTCTGAAACAAAATGTAATCAAATTTATTATATATGACATTGAACAATACACAATTTCCAATATAATGTTATTACGCATACCTAGGTAAAAACCTATATTATTTTGAGCAATGATTTATGATCTCAAACTACTAATAGGTAGGTATGTCATAATGAAGAGTTAATTCGAATATCGCAGTTAAGTACCTGGCACAGTCGGACTAGAATAACACAAATGTTCCTAAACCAAACCAGGATTAGTTCTATCGACGGTATTACTCAGATAAGCGTGTAAAGTGCTCAAAAGTAAACACGTTGACGACCACTCGTCACGTGCTGCACGGCCTAGACGTATCATATTTTCGTACAAACCGTAAGAGTGCTGGCAACTGTTTCGATTAGAACGGATCGTCGTGCTACGCTTACCTAGACATCGGAGCGTCCGGACATCCGGCCAGTCCGGTAATCGTAGTGTTCATGTCGTTAATCATCGGTGCGCTGTTGGATCTCTTGAGATTCGACGGACCGTCCACGTCCATCTTGACCACGGGCCCGTCTTTGGCGGACATGTCGAACGGCGTATATAGTATCTGCCGAATGCAACTGGTGCTGCACGTCCGACAGTGTCGTTAAACGGACTCGGATGGGAGAAATGGCTGGCGGCGGACGGCGTGCGAGCACCGGAAACGACGGAACAGGAAGGCGAGAAAAAACGTCTGTCCTAGTGTCAACCACAGTACACCGTGTCAATGTGACGACGGCGATGGAGTGTCTTCGGCGTCGCGCATCGCCGTCTCGACTGGCAATCGCGGAGTCGGTCGTCGTTGCGGCGTTGCGGTGTACCGGTCGGGTCTCGACGTAGCGTTGCACTGACACCGTGTTGCAGCTGGCTGTGAAACACAGCTCGTGACGGTACCGTCGCCGCCGTTGCTGGTGATAGACGAATACGCGGCGGCGGCGGCGGGACCGGGCGGCGAGTGAGAGAGAGAGTGGCACATATAATATAATATTATTATCGTATAGACAAACACGTATTAATGACGTGCGTGCGTGCGTGCGAACGTGATTAAAACAACGGGACGGACGGACGGACGAGCGCGCACATACATGCGGGCGTCGAGGGAAAATGAGGAGGAGAAATCGAGACGACGTGCGGAGGCGGACGTGTCCTACAGCTGCAGCTGTTGCTGAGAGCAGGGAGCGAGACAAATGCCGAACCGAGACGACGAAACTACCGCAGTGTGGGAACGCGACGAAAAGTAAACAGAAAAAAAAAGAGAAAAAGAAGCCCAAAACACGGATTTTAAAATTCGGCAAATTTAGGTGGCGAGCGGTGACGGACACGAATTGGGTGACGACGGACACGGGACGAGATGATAAATCAGAAATTAATAACTTGATTCACTATACTACGTATTATATTATTACGGTCATGCCGGTAAATGATTTTTATTCCATTTCGCGTGTTCCGTCCCGTCGGCCGTGTCCGCTATCACGTTGTGGTACGCGGAAAACATATGTTATTGGGTTGTTTTTTTTCTCTTCCTGATCGCCGTAATGTTAGTGCGTGTTACGTGAGTGCGTGCGTGCGCTACGGCGTTTGCACTGTGCGCGTGTTTCACCGGTCGTGTACTACGCCGCATAACGCGCGTGCGCGTTAACGTGTTCTGTCATTGTGTGGCGTGCGGTGGCGGCGGCGGCGGCAGCAGCCAGCGGTCGCGAGGAACAGCCTGAACCGTGATACACAGACCGGCCGGCGGCCGCGGCACTGGCAATCACGCGTATTTTCACTTTGTGTACATCTTCTTGTCGTGTACGTGCGCGTGCGAATGCGCCTGATAAGCGTAGCCACATAAATATTACACTGTATACCGACGCAGAGCGTTCTATTTATCAAAAAGCCTGGACAAAATTCAATTTTTTTTTTTTTGAATTTTTGTTGAATTATAGTTTAGTTACACGTCTATATAATTTATTTAAGTGTAATGCATTTTTAAGGAGTTTTATTAATCTACAAACATATCGGGTACCTTGGCAATAAATATTTTTAAAAACATTTTTTGGAAGTTTATTATATTTCAGCAGCTTATAAGTTGCTTACTAAATTCATAATTTATAAAAACAAGTAGTGTAAATTAAAGTAAACTGCAAGGGCTACATTAATTTATCATACGATATTATTATGAAACTTATTTATAATGATAAAAATATTTTAAAAACATTCTATGATTTATTCAATATTTGTATAAAATATAGGTACTTTTGGTTCCAAGCTCTGTAACAATGTTAGGTTTATCTTTATAGAGTATTTTAATATAGTATATTTCTGCCAATACTTGCTAATGAACCATTCCTGATTCATTGAAATAAAAATATCGGTAAAAAAAAATTCGATTTTCTTTTTTTTTTTTTAATTTAACACGATTTCAAATACATTAGTAATTGTTTGTTTATTGATTGTATAATATATACTTTATATTTTATTAATTTAGTAGTAATATATTTATAATTAAAAAGAAAGTTTAAAAATCCCAATCTGAAAACATGCTGAATTTTTGAGTTCAAATGTAGTTTTAAAACAATTATAAACATGAATTATTATACCAATCGATTAATAATAAAAAAATAATAGTCAATAATCGATTATAATATATATATATATATACATTTTTTAATAAGAGTTTTAAATAATTAATATTTAATTATTTAATTTTTTACACGGTCTCGCCTCTTTCGGTATTTTATTATTGTAGTACTGTATTTGTAATGTTATAATCCAATATAAAAGTATGTAATTACAATTTCTTATTTATTTTCACTCAACAATCATTTTTTTTTTTATTTTTAATGAAAAAATAAAATCAATAAAAATAAAATTTCAAAAATCAAAATCCATAATTTTTATTGTCACCAAATTGTAATCATTTTATTGTGTGCTGTTCAAAAAACAGTATTAAAAAATATTGTTTAATTACGGAGATATTAATAATTAATGTTTATAGTAATTAACTTCAAATAGCGTTCAAGAACACTGTGTGACGCCGCTGCGCGCCGCGACTGGCGTATTTTCGTATCAAAAATAATAATATGATAAATGGATTCTGGTAGTCTGGTATTATAAACAATAATATTTTTACAGTACATTTTCAATAGAAAATATAGTAAATATTTACTACATTTTTCCCGCAAAACGTATCTTCGGGATGCTAATAATTGTCCCATCTTTTGAAAAACCTGTTACCTGTCCAAGTCCTAAAATTATTGAAGAGAGTTAGCAGGGATGTAGTGGAGTCAGTGGAGGGTATACAGAGGTATAAGCCAAATACCTTTTGATCATTTCGAATAAACGTCGTATATCTTCTAGTTAAGATCGTATACTCTCTGTCATTGTGAAAATTTTGGTACATCTTTTTTTAATTAATTTAATTTTAATTTTCTTAATAAACAACTTGATTAAATTAAAAGGTACAAAAAAGGGGTCCGCAGGGCATCCACCACTGGCTTATATGACTTATAGTATATCCTCTGCTTTTTTTTACAACTACATCACAGAACGTAAGCAAACCAAAGCGTTTCTACCCACACAGTGGACTCATTTAAGAAACAGACTGAACTTGAATACGTTAAGGTAGAACTGCTAAAAAAAATTATGCAAAGGTTTGCATAATATTGCAAAGAATTTTATAATTGTATTTTAAAAAATATAAAATTGCTGAATGTGCCAAATCATAAGACAAGTACTCATTCGAAAATAAATAATAATTGTCTTGTTATAGGATACTCTTAATTGAGAAAATTGCTTTATTTACTGATTTGTGTTAAAAAAAACTTGTTTTGATTATAATATCGATTATTTTGTTAATTTTGTTTCAAATTTTAAATAAAACTAATAAAAATAGTTAAAATTATTTTTCTCATGTTTCTGTAAATTTTTGTGGGTCCCGCTTTTTTTTTTTTGTTTTGTCAAGTCCCGCATATACATTTCTTGTTTCCTGCACATCCGTTAATAAGAGTTGGCAACCTTAAACTGATTAAAACATTTTGACAGTTTGTTCATTGATACTTTACCTTTCAAAGTATATTTTAATGAAAATAATTATAAAGTGGACGAAGTGTGCATTACTATATTAAATAAACTATTAACATAATGTAGTATACTAATAATATAAGATAGATTCTTATATTATTAATATACTTTAGAGTTTAGATTCTTCGCGGATAAGGGCCCACCTGGAAATTTTCGGTTTCCCGGTTAGCCAGTGTGCCATGTGTGCCTGTGTGTAATTATAACATAGGTAATGATTAATAATGTAACATATTTTAAAAGGATTAATTTGAAGGCCTACCCTGCCAACTTCTCCTTATTTCCACTTATAGGTATAGACATATTTATTGCGCTGTTGATAAAAATCCTTATAATAGACCCTGTTTCCCACTGCGTGATCATATTGTTTTATAGCAAATTTTTGTCGAATATTTCAAATTTGATGACATGTTCCCTATTTACAATTATAACACACTATTTCAGTATTACCTAGGTGTCTAAAACTTTATCGTAAAATCTTAAATATTTGAAAACGTGTTAAAAAGTGATTTGAAATATGTTAATTAATATTAAATATATTTTAAATATTGTTGAAAAGTTGAATAGATAATTTAACTGTTACAAAATTATTTGATTTTCAATTTTATTCGTCCAAACAATATTACATCGTCCAAACAATTAAAAATTATTAAATTTGTAATTTGTATGAATAAGTTGTTATAAATCGTCTTTAGTATAATGTTAAATTTGTACAATGACATTAATAAGAACATTAGTCGTATCCTTTTAAAATAAATCAGTAGTAGTTGGATGGATAGACCATAAACCGTATATTATATGTAAACATCTATTTCCGGTGAACCGCAATGTTTGGTAGACCAGATAATATATAATAATAACACAATGTAAAAATATGTAAATTTAATAGTTATGTAAATATAAAATAACAATAATGAGAGATTCTTTTATTTAAATTAATTAATACCAATTGTATTTTCAAAATGTATTACGTGTCGGATATTTCAGACTGATTAAGTTTTATTGTATTTTTATTAAGAGGACGCTATGTTATACCCGTTTATTGTGTGTTGTCATATAAGCATTTTCAAATTGTTATGTTTTAGGCTTTTATAACTCGTTTGGAAATTAAAATATCTTAAACAACCCATATAGGAACCACAGGCATAACTAGGGGGGCTTAGCTTCTCTTAAATAATTTATTGCTCTCCCACAAAAAAATATTATTTTAATTAAAACATTATAGTTTTGATTCATTTACATAATATAATATATGAGATAGATTATGAAGTAGTGAAAATATCATAATATTATAAAAGATTTTAGATTCTGAGTGAAATGAAGTATTTTTACAATGATGTTTATTTTTTTTCTGTAAACACTTTCGTATCAGATTACTTGTACAAAAATCTCGACCAGCAACTTTTTGAAATTGTATTTGATTCTAGATAATTTTTTGATCCAAGCTTTATTACATTTTAAACTTAGATAAACAATAATATAAGAAATATTTTGGTGAAAGAAAATTTTGACAATGTGAAAAAAAAATGTCGGACTTTTTTTCTAACACTTTTTTTTTTCTTTAATTCTTTTTCTTTTCTTTATTTATTAGATAGAAAAAAGTAATGTAAAGTATAGATAAGAAAGCCGGAAATACCTTGGACTGCGGGTATTATTCACTCCTCGGGTAAGTCTTCTTGGTGGGTGTATTGAAAATGAAAGACTGTTATTGTTTTTTATATTATTAACTTCCTTAATTCAGAATCGTATTATTGAAGAAATGATTTACCGTTTCTTTAAAATTTTACACACTCACTAAAAGTATCTGATCCGAAGAGCGAAGAATACCGTGGTGCGTAGTATACCTGGCTTTTTTTGGCAAGTGCTTACCTTGTTCTATAAAACTCTAAAAATCGTTACAAACAGTGTAACAACTAACAAGATATTATATTAAATTAATTTTTTAAAACTGAGCGAAGACTTAAATTACAAAACTAAAAAAATTTATTTTGTTAATTGTAATACTTAATGACAATAGCATATTATTTTTTCCTCGATTTTTCTTGTTTAGTATAAAAAAAAAAAAAAAAAAAACAATTATAGTTTTAGGTTCTAAGCGGAGCGAAAAAGCTAGTTGCTTTATAATGATGAATATTTATTTGTTTATTTTTATTTCTTTCCCTTCTGAAAATATTTTTTGTAAAAAAATACTTGTTCAAAAGTTTCATATAGTCACTTTTTTGATCAGAAATTATACTCAAATGTTACTTAAATGGCAATTTTTTAAAATTCGCAATACTTTTCTTAGTGTAACGAAAAACAACCGAAAAAAAAGATAAAAAAAGAAAAGAAAGGTGAATATACTTTGCACGATGGGTATTCTTCGCACGACGGGTATTCTTTGCACCTCGGGTGTGAAGCTCTTGGTTGGTGTATTTAATTTAAAAAAAATGATAAATCATTCCTTCGATAAAACGATTCTGAGCGAAAGCTTCAAATACTATATAATAATGATAATCGGCTGTAAGGTTATATTTAATAAAATGTTATTTAATAATATTGGGTATTCGACATTTATGTGCGTACGGGTGTATGTATGTGTGTATGAGGTAATAAATGTCTTAATAAAAATGAAAAATGCAGTAAAATTCTATTTTTATAAATCAATAAATCGTTAACTTCTCAGTAATTAGTGTAATTGGCATTTTAGTTTTTTTATGGGAATCCCTGGGTTTTGAATTATTTAAACTGATAATATAGAATTAACTTCTTTTCCGACAATGAGTACATTGAATAAAATTCACTAAATTTTTTCAAATGTCCAGTAATAGTCCAATATTAGGTATTAATTAGTAACAAAGTAATCCAAGTTTATTTTTATTTGTGTAGTATTTAATTAAATTAAATATAAATTTTTTATAATAATTTTTCCGATTTTTTTTCTATAAAAACCTTGTAAAATTTTTAATTACTCATGCGTGAAAAATTTTCTTACACCAAAATATTCGCAATGTAATTCTCAATCTATGTACCAAACGTTTCATAAAGATTGGTTGAACCAATTATTTTTTATATGCATTAAGTTTGTAATTTTATGTGAAACTAATGAATTCTGTCAAAATACTAACTTACAACGGTTATATAAAAAAAAGTTGACTTACAATTTTCGAGATTTTTTTAGGACTGTTGGCTATACATATGAGTATGTTTGCATTAAATTTTCTGCTTTTAATATCTATACATTAAAATTTTATGATATAAAAACTTATAAAAAATGAGAAATTTCCAATTTTTTCAAATATCTATACTTACCTCAAAATTGGTGAAATTTTTTTGAAATTTTTATGTGGTATGTACTTGACTATTTTTAGTAGTTGGTGATAGTTTCAACTTTCTAGCTCCATTATTTTTGAAGTTATGTAAAAAAAAAAAAAAAATTCCAATTTACGAAAATTTAGATTATGCCGTTTTTTATCAATTTTTGGGTATTCTAGGCAAGCGCTTAGAAAAAGTATTGAGAATTTTGAAAAATGACCTCTTAAAAGTACCAACTAGACAACATTTCCGATCTATAGAATTACTGATCGAAACATTTAGACCAGTATCTCTATTAAAAGAAGCGTTTTCATACATACAAAAAAAACATACACAGATTTGTAAACCCAATACATTCCCCGTTATCGCTCAGAATCTAAAAAAATCGACTAAATATGTTACTAGGTGAAATTTCATAAAATTAATTTTAATTTTTTAACAAATTAGTTTAAAAATATGGAATTAAGAACTTGAATATTTTACAAACAACTAAAAATAGTCACATGCATAAATGCATGTAAATTAAAAAAAAAAAATTGACCAATTTTTATCTAAGTATAGAATTTTAAAAACATTGGAAATGTCTCGTTTCTTGTAAGTTTTTATTTCATAAATTATTGTTTGTGTCGTTATTGATTTTTCTATTGGTTGAATAACAATCTAATGTGAATAATGTGATACTGATAATTATTATTGTATATTAAGGGGACCTTCAGAATTATTTTATTAAAGAAATTATTCATCGTTTCTTTAAAATTCAACAAACTTACTTAAATTATTTCATTTAAGGAGTAAAAAAATACCCATGGTATGAAGTATTTTGGATTTTTTCTTTGTAAATAGACTAATTTCATTCAAAATAGAATAAATAAAAAAGATAATAATAATAATTCATCATATTTTATATTTTACTAATGGGACTTAAGACTCCTCCAAATTCAAATGTCTAGTGACGTATATGATAGGAGCATAGATAATGATATTACGTTTAAACTTGATAATGGGTCAATTTACTCTAATATTAAACCTGGTTGATATAAGATTGATTCCGCTGAACGCGAATTTAGCTATGTCGAACGTAAGTGGACAGAGACAACATAATATACGGGTGTAATGCCCTTTTAAGACATAATACTTATTATCTTTATTACCTTACCTTATATTATCTGTGAATAGAAGAGAATTTTGCATTTTACCGTAGGTTTTATAGTAGTCCTACAGTTTCCAGACTTGTTTTTCGTTATTGGTTTGTATGAAAACGAATAGATATTGTATAACGAATATAAAATTATAAATAATTGTTCGAGTAAGTAAACCATAAAAAAATGAATGTAACAACATAGTAAATATTTCATGAATAATTGCCAAAAGAGTTTTTTCAAGAGTTATTTTAACGCGTTTTTTAACTATGAAAAATTGTCGCTGCAAAAGTTCGTCGTGGCGTCATCACACACCAAATATCCCGTAGTCCCTGTGCTCGCGAACCATAATTTACTCAATTATTTTAATTTACTTCTATTGGCTGTATGTTTATCGCCGTATACATTCCCAGTGTTGTTAAAATTAATTTCATCTTATCTTCAGTAATAATAACCGTGTTATGAAAATAATATAATATTGGTTTCTATATCGGTCATTACTTTTTCATATGACGTGTATTCAATTTCGGTATAGCAAATAGATCGCAATGATCGCATACCACAATGATAGCCTAAAGTAAAACCTAAGAATAGTTCGAAATCTACTAATTTTTCCGTTATAAATATTAAAAAAAAATTATAAAATTCCAAGCATCTATAAGTAAGTTATATTTTTAAAACAAAAATCATATTTTAATTTCTATTTAGGATTTGTTCATTAATTTTATTGTATTTTTTATGATTTAGACAAGTAATTTGTAATCGATGATCCAGAACAACGTTTTCCGCGTTTTTGGCTTACGAATTTACACCATAGAAAACTCGCGTTCAACCGAATCAATTTCATGCTACTATCATTATTATTGGAGTAAATTGACCAATTTTTAAATCTGAAGCACTTGTAGAGAACATTCTTCTCTTCTCTACATCGTGAATTCGTGACCTGAAGGAAAGTACTGTATTATCTAATATTCTAATATTCTAAGTACAAACTTAGGTTTCTTCATGAATTTTTATTACGAGCATTTTCAAATTGTTATATTTTACGCATTTGTAACAACGCACTTACAAACATAGATAATATTCTCAACTTTAAATTTTAAAATAGGTCAATTTACTATAATATTAAGTATTTAAATCTAACAACACGAAAAGTGTTATACTGTATGCAAATTTGCATGTTTCACGCCGGTAAAACGGAAAATACACATTCAGAAAGTGATTTATCATTAGGTTTAGATATAATATTGTTCTGTCTTTAATGAATTAGAAACAACAAAATAATTGCAGTTTTTAATGACAATAAAAATAACTAGGTAGTAAAAAATGTTGATTTAAATGGTAATATTTACCAAGTACTTACCATTTACCTACCATTTACTAAATACTTATTGTGTATGCACGCATACTCTGGTAAAAGTGGACATTGTGATATATTTGTAAGAATTAGTTAACACAAACCAAAATTGCTGGTATACGTCAAAAGTTACTTGTGACTGCCAACATTCACTACTAAGTGGATATACACCACAATACAGTGGAACCTCGATATTTCAAAGTTTCAAGGGACTAAAAAACAATTCAACTTATTGAGTTGGATAGGTAATTAAAAAAATGCATAAACTTTAAAATAAAAATATGTTTATTTTTTGAGAGACTATTTTGAATTTTATAATATTAAATTTAAAAATTATATTTATTTACCTATTGTTTATATAATATTAATATGCAGGGTGGGGTTTAGGGGGTTCAAACTCCCTTCGTGGCTCCATTGTGTTTTTTATTTAATTTTTTATTTATATTATATAAAGTCATAGACTAATTTGCAATCTTTTAAGAACAACTGAATTTCATGGGACACGGTGTTAAAAATTAAACTCTAGAATAATCATAGTGTGTATAAAAAAAAAACCTTATTTTATGGTAATACAAATGATAAAGAGTAGACTACATATTTTGATGTATTGATATCAAAATTCAAACCGTTAGTTTTTGAATAATTATTCAAATTTAAGTATTGCGCGTATAATAAGTTTCTTAGGTGCATTAAAGGTACACAATATGTTACCTATAATATGCACATTATTATGGTTAGCTAATAATTATGAATCTACATTTTGAATAAATTTTTCTGATTAAAGATTAATTGTGTTGATTCATAATAATTACATACTACGTAAGTAACTAAATATGTGTCCAAGGGACTATTATTCTTAATACTTAAATTTGAATAGTTTAAAAACTAGTTTTCGAATTTTGATTTCAATGTATCAAATTCACATCGCCACAGCACATTATTAAGATGACATGAAAAAAAAAAAAATTATGAAAAACATAGTTTTTATAGGTTTTTGAACATTTCAAAAAAGAAAATCCAAATTTTTCCATTGTTATGGCCAAAAAAAGGGGGTGAACCGTGAACATGCCTAATGTATCACCTTATGTGATATATCAACTTTGCATAATATAAAAATAAAAATAAGAAAAATTAATATACATTGGAATAAATAAATTAATATTATATTGTATTTTATGCTTTTAAAACATTTCCCTTGAACAAATCCTGGCACACGGGCTTGTTAATATGGATAGGCAGAGTGGCGTCATGAATATTTTATTTATCGGGGCAAATATTAAAACTACTTACCCACCATATGTACAATTTTATTTTTATTTTTAAATAAATATTAATATTATTTTATTATATCAATAAACGTTAATATAAAAGGTTATTATTGTATATTTTATTATGAACCCATGCTTTTAACAAATTTATTATAAGCAATTTAGCACATTTTAGTAAAATATTTAAATACACTAAAAAATAATAAATAAAAGCCAGACATACTTCGCACCTCGGGTGGAATACTCTTGGTGGGCGTGTTGAATTTTGAAGAAACCCTTTTATACTATTATATAGGGTCATGCCCCCTTTTCTACTATTATAAGATTGAATTATAATATGTTATATACAATATATATTACATAAATACATCATGATTCATGACTTTAATTATTAATGTTGGGTATTAGCATAAAGAAAACAGTTCAAAAATATCCTTCAGATTATTAAAAATAGCATTGTTAGTTGTTACACAATTATGACCGATAATCGCATACCTACTTCCAAAAAAAAAAAAAATAATAAAAAAAAAGCCGGACATACTTCGCATGATAAGTATTTTTTGCACCTTACGATAAGTATTTTTTGCACCATTACGTATACACGTCACATCCTAATTTTGAGACATTAGTAAATAGTGGGTACACAGAAAACAAATGCATTATTTTATAATGCATATTATTTAAAATTAAAATATAGATAAATCACTACTATTCCTTTGATCATACAAACTTAAACATTTAAGCTTAAAAATATCAAAATACTGAGGAGCTGCTTGTAACTTATTTTGTTTTGTATTATTATGGGAGGCGTGAGAAAAATTGACCAGTTTTAAGGAGGCGTGAAAAAAATAGTTTAGGAACCGCTGCACTATAGTATAATAATTAATTCTAATATTTATCATGTCGTTTCTGGTCAGAAATGCTTGAAAAACGTACAAAAAGTTAAATTTTATAAGTAAGGTTTCGAACTAATACTATTCGCTCCCCGTGACTTTGATAGTTCCATTAGATGGCCATCAGGGGCGGATTTGAAGAACATTTAAGGAAGTGGCGAATTCATGCCTTAGGTATAATTTAAAAAGACTTTACTCCTTAATGGTATAGAGGGGGAGAGGAGGGCGTACAAATTTGAGATTTCTATTAACCTTAACTTTCAATATTTTCTTCGCATACCATTATATTGATTATAACCATGGTCAACTTTAAGTTACAACATTATAATCAGTTTACTTTAAACAAATTGTCTTTGAATTTTGTCGTACACGCAAATATATATATATAATATATATATTATGATTAAGATTCGAAAGTTATAGCATTTGCATTTTCTCTTTAGTAAATATTAAAAAATAATCGATGACAAAGCAATTTGTTGTGTACTTCCCTCAAGTCATAAATAGTTTTTTTTTATTATTTATTTACTAATTAGAGTTGCAAGTGTTTTTTTTAGTCAAATGTCTCTAAGTGAAAAAGAAAGCAAACACGTTCATTTAAAAAAACCTTTTTATTTACTCATTGTGAATATCTAAAAATAGAATTTGAATTATTTGAAATGATTGAATCCTTATTCGGCAACAGTAAATAATAGTTTTTTCATTGATCTATAATTACTGATCACAGTGGTTAATACCCACTTGCATAATCAAGTGAGTTCATAATTCATTATAATCCCTAAATGCATCAATAAATACTAAATACGTATATAACAATGTTCTGGTAACTGGACAGTATTTTAATTATATTATTCCACGACTATGTGGAAGCCACGTGGAAAGCCTTGTACAAGTAAGTTAAAAATGTATTTTTTTTCAAAAAAAAAAAAAAAAAAACAAATTTTTGGTGTTTTAAGTGACATTAAAGCTCTAAAAAATAATTTTTATGATACTAAAATTTTCGTATCAAAATTGAAATAATACCATACAACATTGTGGTAGAACAATATTATTTTTATTCAATATTAATTTTCAAGCCTTAAAAACCATCCTATCTGCAGCTGCAGCAGCTGATTATTTCAAAAATAATAATTGGTAATATTTGAAATTCACCTGGAGCATATTACTAGGCTGACGGCAGAAACGGGGGAAAAAAGGCCAAGGAGGGGACAATTGTCACGTCACCCCTCAAATCCTAAGCGTAGGTTATTGCTTTCGGGAGTTTTAGCTATTTTTAATATTTCATATATTATTTTTCTATAATTTTCATTTAAATAATAATATTATTTTATATAGGTATAATTATATTTTTATGTAATTTTTGAATCTTGAACATAGATTACCAAATTTTTTTAGAAAATTTAACTTGTGCACGCTCTGAACTTAAAGTCTGCGCATGTCTATGCACCTACCATAAATATCCAAGAAACGAAGCATTAGAGATGTACAATTTACGTAAATTTTTTTTTTTTGTAAATTTACCGGTAAAATTTACGTACGTTTACCGTAAATTTGGTAAATTTTGATTTTTTTTGTAGTAAAGTCATAGGGGTACCCTAGAAAGTGTCTATACATAAATACAATATAACTAAGGTGTTTGTTTAATCAATTGTTTACATAGAATAGCTACTAACTATACTAATGCGTATTTTTGATATGCTTTAAATAGAATATTTAAATTTGTTTGCTTAATATGAATTAAATACATTTTACAAATATATGTGTGTGTGTGTGTGTGTGTGTGTGTGTGTGTTATTAAGATAATTTAAGATTATTGTAGTTATATTAAAGTTGTAAATTATTTTATAGTAATTTAAATTATAATACACTTCATATAAAATAAAATTTTATATTAATCATATTAAAATTAATTATTTTAACATTTAACAAAAAAAACATAAATGTTTCTTAATATACAAGTATATCATCAGTGGCATGAAGTGTTAATTAATAAAATTAATTTTGATTTTACTTATACATTTTTATCGATTGATAAAGATTATCATGAATATTCATTACAGATAAAATTCAGAATATAAAATACAGTAAAACCTCGTTAAGACGCTCTCGAAGGGAAAATCGTAATACCGTGTATTATGCGGAATAGCGTAATAGGCGATATTCCGCCTATTAGGCTCTTGAAGCGTTTTAAACGTGTTACTAGATAGAATAAATTGGAAAAATTTTCATTGTATGACTAGTTATTTATTACACAGTAACATAAGTACATAAATTTAATAAATAAAAACATCAAATATACATTCAATAAAATTATTAAGAACATATTTTTTAATTATTTTTTTT
>JAIPRM010000525.1:3956-53861 GCA_025469315.1 Stegophylla sp. TES_Ste_2020
TCCAAAATTCGGACATTTACCGAGAGCAGTCGGTAAAACCTAGAATTTACCGGTAAATCCTAGGATTCACCGGTATTCATACTTTTACCGTAACATATATATATATATATGCAGGAAGCGAAATGAAATCCTCTAGCAGTTAGAAGTTGTGAATTACCTGGGTTTCTGGATCATCGTAAGTTACAACGCTGATAATCTCACCCTTTTCAAAAGATAATTCGTCTGTGTCTTCCGCATCGTACTTGTAAGTAGCCACTACTCTGTAGAGTACTCCTGGGGGTAAATTATCAGTAGTAGCCCCTAAAAACAAAACAACATGAATATAAATATAAAATATGCTATTTATTTATATCACAGTGGACTATTTCGTGTTTAGGCAACATAATAATATATTGTAGTATCTGGTGGTGTAATATTACACTTATGTCGTATAAAAAGTTTTTGTTGGGAAGATCTTGATCAGCCACTGACTGCCACATGTGAGAAAAAAACAAGTATGGTTTTATATTTTAAGTATAGCCACAACAGTTAAAAACAGCAATTTTACAAACACGATATGGCGAAACCTCAAAACACTTATGAATGGACGGGATTTGGTGAGCTATAAACAAATGAAAGATTGGCCATCAACAGCAATGGTAGGGTTCTAACAAATTCTTAATGATGAAACTCTTTGACTTTTCTAGGTTGTTCAGGCAATGTAAGAATTAGAAAATTTATTGGCAAATTGTAATGAAACATTATATATATATATACGGCTAATGTCTAAACTGTGGCTATTATTGACATTAGTCGATTAATTTTAATATTATCTGATTCCTAACATAAGTTGTAAATAAATTTTAAACAAAACTAACTAATCTTAAATATATCTGGCTAATATGGATATCAGCCAACTCGATATTGATTATCTGGATAATGTGTAAAACTAAAATAAAATTATAATATCTTTAATATTAATATACTATTTAACATCTTTCCCAATTTAAATTTTTCCAAAAAATAATATTCCCAATCAAATAAGATTACTAAGTTAGATGAACACTTCATATTAACAATATATAGTCATATTTTATTTGTTCATAGATTTATAAATCATAAATAAAATTCATAATATTCAAAGCGTATATTTTTCTAATAATTTGGTATTTTTATCTATAACAAAACATAATAGGGGAATGGCCAACTAGATCCCCGGTGATCTAGATCCCTGTACCTTTTTTGAGATCTAAATGACTAAAGAGATCTACTTGGCCGTAGGTATTTAGATGACCTAGCTTTTATCGAGAGAGATCTAATTGACTACATTCAATTATGAAGCTAAAATGTCTACACGTTACACAGCAAGCCGAGGCTATTTATAATGCATGGAGCATTTATTGACATAAACCAAGTGGTGTGGATAATATTAACATTATTCTGCCAATGTTTACAATAGCCACAGTTCGGACATTAGCCGTAACACTTATATATTTATAGGCACAATTTGCCTATAATTTTCTATGCCTTTCTATTTCTAAAGTAACTAATATATTACATACAAATATTTTACACCTAATTAACATTTTTAACTAGGATCTCAAAGTTCTACTTGTATTTTTTTCTACTTTGAATTACTTTATTAAATTATTAAAAAATAATAATAGATTAGGTAAAAACAATTATTTTTTAATGTCAATTATTTTGAATAGTATTCTACAAGCAAAAATAAATGAATTTAACTTTTTTCATCCAGTCAATGAATAAGCATTTACATAAATTTATTTTATATTATAAAATTTATAACATTTCCTGAATAACCCGGAAAAGTTTCATCATTAAGAATCTGTTAGAACCCTACCATTGCTGTTGATGGCCCATCTTTCATGTTTATAGCTTACCAAATTCTGTGAACATCCATTCATATTTAGTTTTAAAAATTGGTATTAATAAAAAATTCAGGAAGATTTTAATTTGATACTGAATTCCTTGGCTTTTCCACGTTCTCCTTGGCAAATAAAATTCACGAGTTTTTCAGACTTGTGGCAACCATGAACGACACTATAAGGGGGTATGTACTCGCTGCTGTTTGGGGATTAACAAAACCCACGAGCCATATTTTCGTCTGATAGTATGTTGATGAGAAAAAAATAACTTCGCTAGTCGTGAGACTTGAGACTTCCGCCTTGTGGTGGGTGTCGATAAATAATAATAATAATAAAAGGTTACACGCTCAGCAGATACTACGTTCTATTAGTTGAATAATACAGAAAAAAAAAATATTAAAAATCGATTAGTTCAGGAAAAAAAAAAAGCGAAAATGAATAACCCGCAGCAGCGCATTGTCTATCGACGTCTGCCCGCGTCCGTACCTGGTGGTATGTCGATCTCAACAGTCAAGTTTTTATTGCTGCCGTTCTCGTGCCTGACCGGCGCGACGCCATTGACGGGCGGCGACGACAAGTTGCCACTGCTGTTGCCGTTCAACAGGGACACCGTCGGAGACTTAGGCTGTTCTGCGGTCGGCGACTTTGGAGTGGCGGCGGACGCGCTCGCGTCTGCTGTACTCGTCGGGCCATTGTCGGACTGCGCAAACGGTTTGTTACTACTTACGGATCCGAACTGAGGTGATGTGGACGATGAGCCAGGTGATTTCGAAATATCTTCTTCTATACACGTTTATTATACAATCACGCATTAGTTTACACACACACACACACAAAGAAAAAAAAAATATGTTTAAATGATTAATTTATGCGGCAATTATATACGTTGTTATTATATTATTGTTACGCACTACGAAAGCCGAAAAAACAACATTTTTTTTTTTTTTTAAATTGCCTATTTTTGTACTTTTGGAAATTAAAAAATATTTATGTGAAATAATTACCATTCATTGATATCGGAGATGCCGGCGATTGCGATCTACAATAGAAACGAAATGAGTCATTAGTATCTTTTTGTCAGCGATCATTTATTTTCAGATTGTATACACTCATAGCCGCGTATTTTTCTAAACGGAAGGAACAGGCGGGGGGGGGGTAACGACAAAGTTTCATAAAACGTTAATTTCGTTTTAAATATAGCGAAAGATAAATATATACACATATATATATATATTTCTTTTTTACATTTTTTCGGCCCAACTCTTAACAATGTTTAAATGGACACAACGACATTTAAATAGTCAGCTTATACAACAGTACATTAACAAGGCACCTATATTTAATACAGACAGGAAACAAAAATTCTTTCCCCAAATTTCACAGAACATCCTTGCTTCTCTGGTGGTTTTTGAAAGTTAAAGTAATAAACTTTTACTTTAAACTTTAAACTAATTACTTTTTTTTAATACAAAAAGAAGTAAACTATAAATAGTTATATGAAACGAACTTTTAACTGTTTATATATATATATATATATATATACATCTTGAAACTATTTAATTTCCATTAGGCTTAATATTTCGTAAAAGTTTAAAACGTTCTCTAAAAATCGATACGATTGTTTCTTCTCGAGCTCATTTCCCCCTAACCACTCTCGTAGCCAAGAAAGAGGCAATGAATTTATACCTATATAGTAACTATAGGGAGCAATATTAATACCAGCGTGTAGTGTATACTTATCGCATACTTTTATAATTGAATAATGAACAGCAACTGTTAGTATAACTGTTATACTTACGCAGATTGAATATTGTTGGCGATATTGTTTGGCGTTTTATTTCCTAAGAAGTAATTCAACATTTTCGACTGGTGTTGATAATCAGTGGCTAATTTGTCGACGATCGATTCCATATTGGAGAATACCTAAAGACGAAACATTATGCATATAGCTACAATTATTATTTATGTTTGTAATATTGCACAGGATTAGATGAAAATTTGATTTCAAGTGTGTGTATAGTCGATGTATGCACTATGCACAAACATATAACGTACTTTTGAAGATTCACTGTGAAACAGTTGTTCAGCGGCGAAATATGGTTGCAGATTGGTGATCAAAAATAGCACCCTAGAATTGTATAAAGCAGGCAATTCATCATGCAGTTCAGTGTTTATGAGGTCGAACTTCCGCTTGACTTCGTCAAATTGTTCTTTGGCTTTCATAATTTTCGCTTCGTCTTTTTTCTTACCACCGGCCCCGCTGTTGTTATTAACCAAGAGGTTACTATGTCTCTGGCTGTCGTAGTCAACCAGTTTCCGATTGCGTTTGTCGATTTTTTTCTGTACACAAAATGGAATACAAAATTTATAGTTTTTTTAAACCATATGGGTTAGTTTATACGAGAAATTATATGATCATCATGGGAGAAGAAGTATTCAAAATTCTATAAAGATTCGATATAATTGAATCGCGAAATAGGGAATTCACAATAATTTGTGGTGGTATACATTTTTGGAAGACTATAATGATCAAGAGAAAAAATTCGTTAAAATAATGGCGGTGGAAGTCAATACCCATCGATTCATTCCATAGACAAGATATTTGTACTATAAAATATTCTTCTATATTGGTATAACAGGTGTAAGGCTCGTGTTTAACAGCACTAAAAAACTACTAAAAATATCCGTTAAAAAAAAGTGAATTATGGACTGTAATATGCTCTGTAAGTAAAAAATTTCAAATAAAAAATCTAAATACTAAACATTTTTCAACCATAATTCTATACATACAAAAATCACCTTAAACTTACTTTAAAGTAAAAAATGTTTCATAATAAATAAATCACCAAAAAAATAATTTATACTGAATATTGTCCACTAGCATTAGAGAATATTTCGGAAATATGTTTATCTTCAAACAACGAAATACTAAATCAATATTTTTATAACGTTTTAAATTCATTAATCACTGCAAATAGTCTAAAATTTTCTTTCGTTTAATATGTGGTAATAATTTCCAAATTAATTTGCAATAAATAACAGAAAAAATTCAAAATTCCTAAAATATGCTTTAGAAACTTTTGGTATTGAATTCCTTTTAAAATAAAATAGATTTATAGAGCGCATTTATACCCTGAAGTATTTTCATATGCTACAAAAAAATATGCAATTGCTTTAAGTCTCGAGACCTTGTAATAGATATCTAGTACTTACCTAAGACTATTTTTACTAGCGTGAGAAAATGTCGCATTAAATTTGAATGCAATGATAATATGATTAATATTGTAACGACTAAATAATTTAAATTGATTTAATCTAGTTTAAGGTTTTACTAAAATTTTCAATACCTATTCCTTCGAAAAACAAATGAGAATTTAAAAAGAAACCTGTTTTAAGTATACATACATTTTCTGATTTATAAAGAATCTGACAGTAACTTTTCGACTTTTTTACGAGGGTTTCAACCCAATTTCACCCATGATTTTATTTTTCCGTTTTTCAATATTATATATTATAATCTTATACAATTGCTTACCCGTGTTTCGGCAAACTGGGCTTGATAGGTGTTCAGAGGTATGAGCACTTGATCGGCCAATTTATGAGTATAATCTCCCCACAGCATATCCAAGTTGTTTGAATCCGTACACATGTGATCGTGCCCTACCCATTGGCTCTCGTACATCTCGTTTAAAGTGTCCATAAGACTTTTGCTTGCTACTTGAACGGCTAAATCATTTGATTCATAAGTTCAATTAAAATCATAATACAATACTACTTATAAATCAATTATTTAATATCTATTAACAATATATTATTATAAATGTATGCAAATATTGAAAATTAGGTCATCGATTAGCTGAGAGCCACCTTCGAAGAAGCCAAAGAAACTACAACAATGTGCATACACATTATAATATATATATATACTATATTGGTTATTAGTTGGTGAATCGACTTACCTCTGACACATCGAATGTAATTGTTGAATTCTTTCTGTAACTTATTCGCTGCATTTTGTTGTTTGGAAAAATTTTGTAAATGCTCGTTAAAAATTTCATCTTCGGTCCGATCTACTTTCCCCAAGTTTTGCAGAAACTATAACAGACAAATATTGTATAAATTAATACTTTTTTTTTATAGGTATACGATATACACAGTATACACAGACTTTCTTAGTACAATCGCCAGCATTCAAAATAATTTACATGCCGACGACATCGGAACAAAAATAATAAATATTGTTCAAAAATTAAAAGAACAAAATAAGAATTTTCATTTCATTTGGACATCTGGACATTGCAAAACACATGAAAACGACTTAGCTAATATGCATGCTAAAAAACAGCAGAATCTGAAACCCCCAAATTAAAATACAACACAATAATAAGACAAAAAAAAAACACATAAAATTAACCATACAAAATATCTGACAAAATCACTGGTCAAACCACAAAATTACGAGAAATAAAACAAAATTTATATACCCATGACCACAATTAAAAACATCAAGAAAAACAGAAATAATAATAAACAGACTGAGAATCGGCCACACACGCCTTACACATGGACACCTCACATGCCAACCACCAACCAAATGTACTTCATGTAGAGGTACACAGACGGTAAAACACATTATGACAGAATGCAGATCAAATCAAGAAGAAAGAAAAGAGCACATAATAGCTGAGAACCTCTTCTAAATAATTGGTCCTGAATGCCAGCCCGAAAAAGTCATTCAATTTCTCAAAAGCACGAAATAATTATATAAATAAATAGATAAAAGTTCCTTTTTTGTAAATAGTTAAGTAAATGTCTTTAAAAATGTAAAATAATTTATCATGGCCTATCTACTAATGGCCATCGTTATCGGAACTTAAGTTCAATAAAAAATAATAACAATAATAAAAATAATCTTATAAATAGAAAATGTCGTATATTATGGAAGTAGAAGAATAAGTTATAATATTTTTATACGTTTCAAAATAGATTCACAATTGGAAATAAATGTTTTAGCATGGAGTGTTAAATTATTTTATAACAACCACTGAGACCCATTCATTTCTAGTCTTGCTTCCGAAACTATTATAACAATCTTCCTTTGCATTTCAAAAACAATCTGATGTAATTTCTTAAATATTTAATTTTTTACGAGTACCTTAAAACTTAAATTCAAGGTATTCAAGTATGTTGTTAATAGACGCCCTCTTCTATCAAGTCCTCATGTCAAATATAAATCGTTTACTTAACTCCTCTTTAGTCATAAATTAATGCTTTTGTATTTAATGTATATATGAACAAATTTAAATTTTCTCTCTCGATTAAGAAAAAAAAAATATAAATTATTGCATAAAGAAGTTCAAGCATAATCAAAAATTAAAATTTTAAGTAGGCAACTATTAAACTGGAAAATAATTAAGTTAACGATGTAATTAAAAGAGATAAAATATTTAAATACTAAAAGAGAAAAAGATTATACTACACAAAGGGAAAATTAAAGCTTAAAAAAGTATAATCTGGAAGTTTAAAAAAAAAAATATTTTAACATCTTCACAGGTAAGTTTAAAAAAAAACATTTCTTCGGAAAATTTCGCGTAGCATCTATAGATTCTACCGACTACTCGATTTGTTTTTATTAATTGGAAGTGTTTAATACAATGAATTTTGTATAATCATTTTCGATAAATAAATGAGTCTCAATAATGAGCTATACTCGTTAAAAACTCAATGATAAAAAAAACCCAATTTAATTTATACAATACAATATAATAAATAATAATACAAATATTAAATAATTAAACCTATACTATAGAGAGTTTGTAGTAATGACCTCTACATTTAAAATCTTAATATACACAAAAATAAAATATTTATATCAACTACCTATTTTTTTCTAGTTTGAAGATAAATGTAAAATTAGCTTAATAGCTGGTACACCTAGTAGCTTAAATTATTAAAAAATCATTTTTTTCTTTCATCAGTCGAACATAATTAAAACAATTAACTATAACAATACTATTACTATTATTGTCACAGATTCATAATTTGGTTAACGATGATTTCAATATTTGTTTACTACTTAATAATAATATAATGAGTCTACGCCGGTGAAATAAAATAAAGGGTCACCCACAAGGCCATTATAACATTATCGATATTTATTTATACAATATGTACACAGTGTACACTAAAATGCCAGTGTATCAGAATGTTTACCTAGGCAGCAAAACCTGAACACAATGATAATACATTTACAGAGACAAGTTTGAATTGAAGATTAAATATTTAAACGTGGCTAACAAAACAGATAAAAATAATAATTAAAACGCTATCATTATATATCAATGAATGGTGGTATCAACGTGCAGCCAAAACTACCGAACCGATTTATTTGAAATTTTCAGTAAATGTACTTATGTACTATGTATAGGCACACTAAGAAAGTATTTTTCAAAATTCAACTCCTAAATGGGTGAAAAAGGGGTTCAAAGTTTGATATATCGATAATATACATTTACATATATTGAATATTGTTTATAATATTTGGTTGTTATAGAAAATGTTTGCGAAAAGTTTGTTAGCAAACAATTAAATTATTATGACGAGAAAAATACCAATAATGGCAATATAAAAGCCTAATAAATAAAAAACAGGACATACTTCGCTCCTTAGGCGGGATGTTCTTGGTGGGATTATTGTATTTTAAAGAAGAAATAAATTATTTTTTCAATAAGACGATTCTGGCAGGGCTTCAGTTTATTCAATACAATTTAACTTAAAAACTATAAGGTGTTTGTGTAACATTTTTTTTTTTTTTTACTGAGCCAGTTTTATTTCCATTATTTAACTGAGAATCGAGGAAAAAAATTTGATGAGAAAAAAAATATAAGAAAAAAATTGCCGAACATTTTTTAATTATTCCACGTCAACTGTATCTTCTCAACTAGCACAATATGTGTCAAGTATTATTGTAATTTTTAATAATTATAAGCTCATGAGAAATTATAAAAAATTAAATAGATTTGTATGTACATTAGATGAGCAGGTACTTAGTAATTTATGGTGATGGAAGGAAGTAAAGTTGAAATTAAATTCGCATGTTGTACCCATTGACTTTATTTTCTGCGGGCAACCATAATTCGGTCTGATATATATATGTATTGTATAGTCACTTATAGGTACATATTTTAATTTTACACATTGCTTCATTAGTATGAGATAATCTCCTCAGAATCTACTAACACCTACCACAAATCGGAAGTAGGACGAAAAAATACGTTTCCGGCCAATATATTTTTATACCACAGTTTTTTTTTCTTTTGCTTCTGATCATGATAAAAAACAACGTCATAACAACAGCGAATGAATAATTTATGTATTTCAATATTATAAATCATACAATATCAGACTTTAAAAATATACCTACAACGCGAATCGTGTATACCTATTACCGTTATGAATACTATAGTATATAATACGTATAATCAATGGTATTACTAAACCAATACGTAAGTATATGTAACATTATCCGTTGTAATTTCTTCATTGTGTGCACGAGTATATCTGTCCACGGATATACAGTCAACGGACTTTCACTCGCGAAGATGAGTTGAATAAAATACAGTTTTGCATCCGTAATAATAATAATACATATTAATAATAATTGTTTGCGTGCACTGCTGCGAAAAGCAGGTACGAAATACAATCGCGCACTGACAGAGACTAATTAAATATTTTCGGGCACCTACGTGCACACTTTGTTTCTTTTTTCAACCAAACGTGGGCTTCTCTTTTTACTACCAGAAACCGGGCGTGTGTGTTCTCTATACACGTGCGTAGGACTCACAATTATTACTTTACATATATTACACAACAGACGTGTCAGACCGACGTTATCTGCGGCATGTTTATTATAAATTAAATACATCAATTATAATGTAATAAAAGCAAAATCTAAAACGCGCACAAAGTCGTCGGCAGCTACACCGGGGGACCCAAGAGTATTCCGGCGGAATGTCACAATCGACGATAGGAGGGAACCACGACTCGTTCCAGTCCAACGGTTCTGGAGTAAAACAAACAAAACACATGCCTCTATAATGTCCATTATCCTATGTATACTAAAATTGAATCCCAGACACGATGACATGCCGCCAACACAGTACATATGGCATATACATATATTATATACATGAGGCCGATAACATTTTTTTGTAATATTACCAAATAAAATATATCATTATTGTATACTTTCACATTATTAAAAATGTATTGGTTTGATTTTTAATTGGTCGTTTTATCTACATCAAATATGCATAATAATCTTTAAAACATAATATGAACATGAAACGCCTAACTCGATAAACTATACGTTATAAAATTATTGTGATACAAATTAAGTTATTTTTAGCGTAAAATACCAATGTTATATAAAACAGTGACTATACTTTGGCAAAATGTAAAAACTACTTATGTAAAAACTATTATATTTTCATTTCCGACCATCCGGTTGCAAAAAAACTAAAACTTAAAAATAAACTATCTATTTATTTTATTATTGTTAAGAAAATGATGCGATCTGTAGGTATACATATTTTATAATAAGAAACTAATGTTGATTATAATTAACATAGAACGTATGAAAGAATACTATAATATAATACTATAATACCTATACTTTGACACCACTTCAATATAATAAATATTAAGCCATTTTGAAATACAATTTTGAAAATATTTACCCACAATAGTCTACATAAAGCGTATACATTGTAAAAATAATACAGTAAAGGTGTATAAAGAATATTACCATATTAAATTACAAATAATGTATTTTGTCACATTATCTCTTGGCAAGCACGTATAGGCGAAGTAGGCATTTGCCTAGAATGCTAAGAATTTTAAGTGTAGGGGCACCTAACGTAATATTAATTTTCCAGAGATTAAAATTATCATTTATTTTATTTCGTTTTGTATTTTAACTTTTTTGGTGAATGATAACAAATTAATTAAAAAATTGATAAGAGAATATATTTGAAAATATATCAACACTGATATGGAGAAATTTAAATTTACTAGATAAAAGACTCAATGAATATAAGGTGACAAGATGTGCAATTTATGGGTTCTTGAAACGTATAATTAACGTAACATTAAACAAAGATCATAGTATTCATGCTATTAAACAAACTTGTAATAACTTGGCTCAAACATTTCCAAACGAAGTCTAAAGTTCTAACATACTTGAAGCATCAATGATAATATTCGTTAAAACATACATCTAAATATTTCAATACCTACTTATTTACAAATCATAAGTTCGTGCGTACACTTAATATGTAACAAAAAGTTAAGAGTCTATTTAAACACTACATAAAATGTACTTTACTAGATACCTTTATATTTACAAAAATTCAAACAGAAATCTACCAAAAATTAGTTTTCCAAACAATAAGTACTATAACTCTTAACCTAAAAAGTCACCCTGTATAGAATACAATACATATCAAAAACACACTTTCTGATACACAATTCGGTTTGTGTTAACACAAAACAACACTTATAATGACACTTGTCAAACCACTTCATAACAATAAATCCTGTTAGACAACAGACGTCTGCTGCAGTTTACGATGATTGCGAGTTTATACTACTCCATACTCTTGTTTGTACACGGAATTCGTAACAAATTGAAATGCATTGGACGGTAAAGGCAACAACATCAAGTCTACTATAGTATGAGTATATAATGAACTGTTTAGTATTTATTGACGAGATAATCCTGTTTATGAAATAACGACGTCATCTTCTTTTCGAAATGAACGTTAAAATAATTGGTTTTTATTAGTTAGATATTTATGAAGTACATACATACAACCACAATCATGTAACACATGTAAAAATACTATTTATGTTAATTGAAAGCAAACACGTCATAATATCATATTAGAAAATTAACTTCAGTCATCGGAAGTAACATTAAACATTTCATAAATTCAACCATTGTTTTTCAGGTATATTAGCTAGGAGGTGGCACGTGCCTCCCTCAAAATATTATACATATTATATATATATATATATATATATATATATATGTATCGGTGGGGCCAATTTTCTTTTATGTACGTTAAAGTGTGTAATTTTAGGTCAAATTAATTAATTTCTACTTTATAAATTAATTAATTAACTAATTTCATAGAAATTCCAACTTCAAACGGGTATAGAAAAAAAAGTTGACTTACGATTTTCGAGATTTTTCAGGTCAATTAGACATATATGTCAGTGAGATCATGTTAAATTTTAAGTCTTAATATCAAAAATCAAAAATTTTATTATGTAATAACTAACAAAAAATAAGAAATTTCCAAAATTTTCAAAAATACTATACTTGACTCAAAATTCATCAAATATTTTTGAAACTGTTATGAAATATTCTCAGGACCGTTTTTAATAGTAGGTGAAAGTTTCAAGTCCCTAGCTGTATTATTTTTGAAATTATGTTTAAAAAGCAATTTTCAATTTTACTGAAATTCCTGTAATAGCATATTTTTGCCGTTTTTTAACAATTTTTTGACAGTTTTTTCGCCTTTTTGGAAAAAGTAGAGAGAAATTTGAAAAATGACCTCTCAAAAGTACCATTTGGGTTCAATTTTGGATCTTTAAAGTTACTGATCAAAACTTTTGGACAAGTATTTCTATACGAAAAAGTGTTCGCAGAGGAAGAAAAAAAAATAAACATCATTGTAAAAACATAAGCTTCTTCACTACATTCAGAATCTAAAAGTAAAGCAAAGTAAAGCGAAGTAAAGTAAAGGCAAAAAAGCTGGATATACTTCGTACCACGGATATTCTTCGGTCTTGAACATTCAATACTCTTGGTGGGTTTGTGAAATTTTAAAGAAATGATTTATCAAAATCTTTCTTATATTATTGTTTATTTATGTTTAAATTTTCAAAAAGTTTGGATCAAAAAATAATGGTTTCCGACTCTTTTTTGTCAAATTTTGGGTAGTTTTTTCAAAAAAAAAAAAAAAAAAATGAAGATTTGAGATATTCAAAAAATGACGGCTTTTAAGTATAAACTAGATGCAAATCCGGTTTCAAAAAGTTATTAATCGGGACTTTTGGACAATAGATTCACACGAAAAAGTGTTCACAGAAGAAATAAATAAAATTAAAATTAAAAAATAAACATCATTGTAAAAACACTAGCTTCTTTACTTCATTCAGAATATAATATAAACTTACGCATACATATGTGCATGTCATTATTTAAAGTTGATGCTCTATTATGGCATAAAATAGTGAACACGTCAAAAAATATTAAAAAAATTAAGTGCCACCTATTAAAAATAAAATGTTGATTAAGTACAGCACTGTATAATACTAATAAACTCATTTACTTGATTACAAAATCCAAATTACCACACTTTTTTTTTTTTTAGATAATTGACACACAAAAAAATTAACGATTAATGAAATCCGACCACAATTAATAATTTGTATTGTAAAATAATTATAACGTGATTTTTGATAGTAAAAATTACACCTACGCCCAATTAAAATATACATAGTATATGAGCCCCACATGAGATATCAAATATAATAAATTAAACGACTAACCGATATTAAACTGACAATTTAAAATCGAATCGAATTATATAACAAGTGGTATAAACTTTTATTTTACGAATGTTTACGAATACGTACTATAAGAATTACAAAAAGCTTCTAAAAGTTTTCGTTTGTTAAATTTTTATTTCAGCAGAACGTAAAACAATGTCATTCTGAACTCTTAATATTATACTCTTCGCGTTATGTAATTTTATTTTAATACGCCATACTCATTGCCACGAGTCATTACAAATTTTTATTCACAAATTTGGGCGTTGTTAACATAATATCATGTATGTGGGCACATCTACAACAAGTGTATAATAATATGAGACAAGTTATAGATTCGTAGATTATAGGCACTAAGTAAACATTAATATGATGAATTTAGTTTATTTTTACCTTTTATTCGTAAAAATTACAAGGCCTGATATATCTCACAACCTCAAGTCCAAAAAACGAGTAAAAAAAATAATGGGTTTATTAAACGTTTGAACTATGGTGATTTGAAATAAATCTATATAACGTTCACCAATTTAAAATTTGAAGACCTTCTGTGCAACATGCAAAAATTACTCTGCAATTCTACTTTTTTTTCGTCGTAACATTTATAAGTCGATACCAATAATGTGGAATCATGGCCGTATCTAGAATAAATTTTTGGGGAGGGTTTTATTATTTTTTTTTTCAATGAGAAATTTAACCATAAATTAAGTATTGACAATATTTAATGTAAAATAAAAATACAGAATTATTTTAGGAAGTTTCGGAAGAGGGAGGGGGGTAATACCAAGACCTCCCCTCCCTGAAAACAATCATGAGTCATTTTTTAAGATAATTAAAAAATAAAAGGCTAGAATCATCAATGGAAAATTGTCAACAAAACAAAAAAATCTATAGCCGTGGAATTACACGTTTGTAAACGTATAAATTTATTACAGTTGAAAATAAAAATGAAGAACACAAAAGCGAAAGAAATTCACAATTACATTTCAAACGTTTTCAACAGCATGTGACATTTTTATGCAGGAAATGGTACAGGCCAATATCCACAGTGCACGCACTGTGTGCGCAGCCAGTCGGACGACCAGGGAAAATTAAATTTAGACCGGTGTCCGCTGGACATACCATTCTGCTATTACATCTATGCACCCAAAATAACTATTGGCCACGCGCAAGCTCTTTCTACATCGTAAGATGTACACTCATCCTGGCGAGGTGGTACTTATATTTTGTATAATGTAGTATAACTCATTTTACAATTCTTTTTTTTTTTTTGCCGTTTCTAATTTATCAAATTTATTAATGAACCCTTTCAGTACATTTTTGGAATCGGAGCTATTTTCATGAACACGTCGTCGATCTCTAACCACCGCGTACGCTTCGACTTTTAACTAATACAAGGCAGAGAAAAACAAGTCATTCATTGCAATTCTATGACACTTGGTTTATTTAGCGAAATACCACGCAAATACTCCGATAGAAACATAAACACCAGAACAATAATACTTAACAATACCATTCATAATATGCAAAATTATAATAATGTATATTATTATATACCAAGTTTTGCATATTGAATTTTTAAATTGTGGAATGAGACATTATTTTCCAAACGGAAAATCAATGACGGAATAAATACATTGTAATGAACATTAATCTCCAAGTCAAAAATATAAGAAATAACTTAAAAAATTTAAGATGAATTGACATGAATGTAATATAGTTTAACATTATATATTAATTTTTAAATACCTAATAAAAGAAAATAGTAACGTAAAAATTTAAATAGCTATAGACTATATTATTTTTTATTTAATATCAATATTATTATTGTTCTTTTTTTTACATACCTAATTGTTTAGTCAACTTCATAACACTGTAAACCAAAATTGTATAGTTACTGATTTACTTTATTATACAGAAAAAGTTAAATCAAAACATGTATTGAAATATTGGATATTTTTTCAAATTCTTTGACGGAGATGATAAAAATAGAAAACATAAAAAATTGCATATTAACGACTGTTAAGTGTTATTACTATGTTTAAATAAAGTACGTTCATCAGGACACGCCCAAACACCGAGCGCATAATATTTACCTCATCACCATTTAAGGACTTTGAAAGAAAATTCAAAAACTAGTTTTGATTGTAACTTTTTTTACTGCACAGGATTCACCCACGTGACATCCGTTCACACGTGCTCCTCGCATGTGCATAATACCATAAGAGTGACCAGTGAGATTTTAGGAATACCAATAGACTAAGTCAGGGTATACCTACCTATATTACTTTAACACTCCTGTATTATTAATATTACATAGGTATGCATAAATTCGATCGAATATTAAAATTTTAAACACAAAACATATTCGTTATACTAAATAATAAAACGAAGCAGATCGAATAAAAGTATCAAAATATTAAACGTACGCGTGTAGGTTTCGTCCTTGGGACAATGTATGTAGGTAGGCACATATTATATAGGCACTATATGTACATTCTACATAATATCATTATAAATATATATATTATATTTGTGTGTTTACAAGATGAAGGTGTGCCTTTTGTATACATGGATATTATAACATACCTACAATGACCTCTGTGCAACAATATTGACGAACGTGAAAACAGTACAACTCAGTATACAACTGTTTATGAGAGGTTACAAATTGTATGGAAATTGGAATAATATAATACACGTATAGAACGTTCTGCGATATTTTAAAATGTTCATATCCGTTCGAATTATACGTATATTTGTATAATATATTTCGTGTCCTGCTAAACGATACGCGAATTTCCAGACTCGCGTACAACAATAAACCTCGCTCGTTTAATGGCCATCGATCTAGCTCAATAACTGTTTCGTCCGGTCATCAAGTCGAAATAATGTCATAAATTTCCAATGTGTTTGGTTTGACGTGTACAGTGAACAGGTGGTTTCCTCACGCGTACAAACACACGGGTTGGCGATAAGTATCCGTTATATAGGAATATTATTTGCACGCGGGCCTCGGCAGCTATATCGCTATGCGGTCGTTGACTGGATTATTATTTTAATACACGGCGCCTGTACACTATCCGAAAACAGTTTATATAATGTGCCTACTATATAATAATATTATTATTATACTAAACAAAGCGTTGAAAATCAGATAAGTACCACAAATAGAGAATTCGCGCGAAAAATATGGGCCAACACATCTCCCGTAATAAACGACTCGTCGATCACACATCGACAAGCGGTATCCCATCGTAGACGCGAGTAAATCATCTCTTCTATCACAGTATCTAATGCTACACTCACGCGTATAATAATGTATATTACGAGACAAAACCTTTGCAAGCTGTCTCTTGTTTTGAGATATTTATAATGCGCAGAGATGCCAAGTATTAAATATTAAGTCACTTCACGGTGTAGGCATACAGGAAACATTAGCTGTTAAGATTTTTCACCACTGTGGTAACGCTAAATTAAAAAGAAAACATGGTTATAAACGTGTAGTAGCCAGTAGGTACAACAGATACTTGTTTTACGACAAACGTAATATTTGCGTGCCGAGATCTATGCGGTATAGAAACAACTAGACTATGAACATAATACAAGCAATTACATGAACGTAAATTTACGCTAATTAAAAAAAACATAAAAAAAGGCTAGAGGTATAAATAAAATTTAAAAAATCGCTCTGGCAGAAGAGAATTTTTGAATAGCGAATTTCTCTATAGATTAACCGTCACGTCTAATTGTTTTTATGACGGAATTCAATTTGAGATAACGTGTCATAAATTATTAAATTTATTCGACATTGGTAACACGCTGATTGCAATAAAAACAAAATTGTACTGCATAAATTATGAATGCGTTAATTATTTTTATTAGGTCTTCATTGCTTCATTGTTTAAATAATAATTTTTTCATACCAAATAATTAGCTTCTGTATTAGTTTGTTATTTAGAAAATTCAAATACTACAAACATATTTTAACTTTAAGACCCACTATTTAAAAATATTTTATTGTTTTAGTGGTTATTTATTTATGGTTTTTAAAATATAATAACGTATGTTAAAAATAAAAAATAAATTTTAATTCTGAATTTGAATACACATATATATAAACAACCAACTTCCAATAACTCAAAACTTATAAACTCAAAAGCTTCGAAAAAGAAAATCCTCTTGAAATATCTTAATATGATAAAAAAATTTAATAATTTAAATTGCTTTTATACCTTAGACTGTGAGTAATTTATACAATTTTACTGTATTGATTCTACATTATATCAACTATATAATAATATAATATCTATGAATTATGATGTTAAAATGTTGCAGGTATATTTAAAACGATTCAAAAAAATAAATCAATTATGAGTCAGATGAAAATAATTTAATATTATTTAATTATTACAATTTATTTTGCAATATATTATGGAATGATAAAAGCAACTGTAATTTAAAAAATAATATACACCTAAATTAAAATATGCAAATATAATTTTAATCAAATTAAAAAATTATGAAATTAGATTAATAAAATGATGAGTACAATTTAAGAATACAGATATTTCTAGCGCCAATACATTTATGTTTAAAAAATATTAACAATACAATATAAAAAAAGCAATTGCTATTTATGTATTTTGTAGAGTGATGAAAAAACAATCATAAAATGATAAAAATATTATCAAACAACATCAATATCAATCATTTCACGAACCTAAACAAAATATAAAACACTACACTAAAAATACATGCGAATTTATTTATCTTCGTTTTTTATAATTAGGTTTTCAAGAAATATTTACTGAGTGTTCGAATATTTTTAGTACATTGAGTTCATGACGCTAGCAATCGAGTACTACTGGTTTCTAGTCTAATATTAAATTATGCATTATTTACTTTAGATTTCCTCTCTAAAATAATGCATAATAATAATATAACAATATGTTGAAAAACTTGGACCATTAAATAAAACATCAGAATTAAAATAATATTTATCATGCAAACATAGGTATTTGAAAAAATGTACACGCAACGATAATGTAATTATAACATATTAAACCAATTTCTCATGAAAAAATAAAGTAGAACACCTACATTTATTTTATGGGAAGTAAGAAATATAATTAAAATAAAAAATATAATAACTTATGAGCGAAAACATCGGAAAACATAATCTTGTAGGCAAAAAATTGCTATGAAGTGTATTTGTTTATCGTGGAAGTAAATAACCTTAATAATTTTTGTATGTTTTTTCAATGAACACTGTTTAATTTAAAACGTACAGTAGACTCGCCTTAAATCAAAATTGAAACATTAGTCCAAAAACTATTTATAAAAAGAAAAACAAATTTTAATTTAATATCGTATTTATAGTTTGTTTGTAAGTAGAAAGAAAATACTCGCTACGCCAGGGTCAATGACTGTCTGAACTTTCACCCACTGACACGAATCCTGAATAATGTTATGATTCAATGTAGCTGCATCGATATCTATCAGGAAAAAATACAATTTTAAGAAAATTTCCCACGTCGTCAAAATTTAGTTGATAAAACCTTTAATTCTCTAAGCAATGCTCGGATATTTCTATGGTTTTCAATCTTCAGAAGTTAATACACAGAAGTCATACTGGTTTTTCAGGAATTTTAAAGTCGTATCACAGGTATCTTAATTGTAATTATGTTTATTGAAAGACAGGCACAGGTTTTTCTTGAGAGAAAAACGGTATTATAACCTTGGACTAGGCAAGCAAATATGTACTTATGTATTATATAAAGTACGAATATATTATAGTTTTGAAACACTACAGAATCGCATAACTAAATAAGTAAACCACACGCAATTATGGAATAATTACACTTTAAATTTTAACTGAAACGGTGAAATGTATATGAAAAAAAAAAAAACATTTACGTTGTTTCTCGTGATGTATATGTACATGAGTAAATGAGTAAATAATTTACGCGAACGTATTTATATTTTTAAAACACTAATTAACCCCACTCATTATTTTAGACTGGAACGAAGGATGCGTTAAAAGGTAACGCATTGTACATAATATTATCATTACAGTAATGCTTACTCAAAATAAAACGATAAGATGCAGCCAGGCCTATTACACAAGAATAATAAATACGATGGTAAAAACTAGTCGCAGTATTACATTTCGAACCCCTGATTAATGCACGGCGTTACCTTCACAGAAATGTGGCTTCGACAGTGTGAGTGTGTCGTTGCATTCGACCGTATATTACGTAGTGTTTACATATTCAAATACAGTGTAAATGATTTATCTCCGATCAGTAGATTCTCTATTGTGACGATGCAGTACTCGATATATGCAATTTTATCCACACACAAACAATGAAACACAATAATAATTATTAAGTAATTTGTAAACAAGTTTCATGAAGAATCAGATGATATGCATTAAGTGCATATAATGTCATGAATTATATACCTACTCATATACGTACAAATCAAATATCTATACACACCAAACCGCTTATAAGGCTCTAGAGTACTTCACATCATGCAATAGACATCTGCTCTCAAATTAAAACGCATTTCCGATTACAGGCATATTACTTACATTCAGGGACGCATTATGCGGGGGGAGGGCAAAAGGGACATTTGATCCGGGCGAAAGATTTGAGGGGCGGGTCCCTTTTCGGCCAATTCCCTATTCGGCCATTCTGTAATGTCAGTTTTCGGCCAATACACAATTTTGGTCACCAATGTAACCTTTAAATATAAAAGATATGCTTGTAATTTTAAAATCACAAATTTTATTGAAAATATTAAGTTATATTATTTAGGTACATAGTTTACATTATATATTATCAATTTACATTTAAAAAAAAAATTACAAGGATATTTAATATTTTTTATTATAATTGTAGCACATGCATTTAATGAATTCTAATAGAGTTATTTCTCCTCTCTCATATTTTTTTATGATGGAATTGTTTTTTGCTTGAGGGCTCCAAACTTTTCCGTCTTTTGGGAATTTTGGAATATCTGTACTTCGATTTTTATGTAGGATTCTGTTTGAAATTCATTAATTATATTTAAACAATACGTTATTGGAGGAGAATCTTTATAAAAACATTGATTAAAATACGAATGAAATATTCGCTCGTATTCGTTGTTCTGGTTAAATCAGAAGATCCTGATGCCCAAATAGTAGGCGGGAAAATGATTTCTTCACTAATATAAGTGTCCGTTAAATAGTCACAGTATGAATTTAATTTATTATCATCAGGACGTATTAATATTAAATCCTCAACGAAACAATTTTCTACATCTTCTGGGTTCAAATTTTTAAAAACATTTATTAAATTGGTAGTGTAACAGAGAAAAAAAAAGAAATAAATAGTGAAAAATATTTTAAATTTTTAAATTGGTGACCAAAATAGTGTACTGGCCGAAAACGGACATTACAGAATGGCCGAAAAGGGAAAGATTCATTTTGGCCGAAAACGGTTCCGCCCGATTTGAGGGGGCAGTAAATCGTTAAGATAATATTTGCACGTTTTTATTCAAATATTTACAGAAAAAAACATTTTACACTTCATTATCTTCGCTCAACTCAAACTGAGTCTGAAGTCGATCTCTCTAAAATACGAGCGAAGATTGTTTATACGTTTTTTTTTTTAATAATCTTATGATAATTTTTTCCAATAAGCTATTATCTGAACGAAGCGACGAAAATTTTTTGAAAATTATTTATACTTACATAATATATATATATATGTATCAATACGCCAATGGGCGCAAAATAATTTTGCCCCCCCGTGTATTGACCTCTAATGCACCCTGTTTACATTATGTATATTGAAGAAGTGTAATGGTAGGTTTGTGTAAACCTACCATGTTCAGTTAAACTGCGCAATCAGACTGTACGAACTCAAGTTTGAGCAATCCAACTACATGTGTAAATGAAAACCGTATGATTGCAAGTATAGTTAAAAAATTTAGACTGCGTGAATTCAGACGGTGCCTAAAAAAAACTGTACAATCATACAGTTTCTGTTGAGTGTAAACGGAAATTATGGGTTTTTGTCAGTTTTTTAATTCACAAAAGCGCGGTAAACGCGTTTCGAAATTAACAACAAACATTAGGCCTTCGGTAGTGCGCTGTTATTTTGAATACATATTATTTAAATAAATACATATAGCATACCTTAACACTCACGAAATAGTTATACTTATTATTAAGAAAAGTAATTATATACGTAATATATATGAAAATTCTTATCTTTTAGGTATTTTTCAGACATTTTTTTTTTTTTTTATTATTATTTCATATTTATTAATAGTTTTATTTAAAATCATTTTCTTTTTTTTTTTTTAACTACACAAATCGCTAGTACACACAGTTCTTCTTCGGAAATCGACGATATTTTTACTTCGACTGCAAGAAGAACTGAACCAAAAACTGAATGTGTAAACAAAATTTACTCAGTTCATTTGCGCAGTTTAACTAATCATGTATGTAATCCCACCTTAATATATTAATAATACCCGACGTTTACCATCTACGTCAAACTAAAAAGAGTAATGTAGTAAATCAAGCTCAAGCGCAAAAAATACTTGTAAATTTAAGTTAAAATCAGTATAGCGTGGCCGAATTCAAAGAAAAAAATGTAATCAATATTTATTAACACATCTATAAAAAGAAATGTTCAAAAAATATTGTACTACAATACTAGGTACGGTAAAAGACAACGCTGCAAGAAGCCGACGAAAATACTCCCCTCTTTTGAGATTAATGATTGATTAATATTTATACTCGTGATACAAACCAAATGATAAAATTCATCTACTGCGTAGATCGGTTTTATTATACTGTTCGTTATAAAATTTACACAGTGTGAATGCGGGTATAAGGAAGCTTCCTATATACACTCATACAAAAGTCAATGATCAAAAGTGAACGGTGAATAGTTGAAAAGTTAAGTGATAAGTTTTTTTTTTTTTTTTGATAACTTCCAACTTAACTAGTAGAAAAGAAAACACGATGCTAAAAATAACTAAGGCTATTTACCAATATTTTGTGTAAAAAAATTAATTTACATATTATTATATAATGTGAACGTTTGAATTCACGTCCTTTTCATATTCATAAGTAAAAATCAATGCAGGACACAATATGATAACTGAATATAACACATAATATTAACATAATAATAAAATATATTTGTATGCCTAGGCTACTGGATTTTCGCACAATAACACAAACGTCGTTATCATCAATTACTTACTGTGCACACCAACAAATACTACTAAAATATTATTTATTCACAGCACGTCAAAAATAAAAACGACTATGAGCATAACATATTAAATATATTATATACGCATAACACGGGTGTCACGAGTTCACGTTACTTTTTATTTATTGAAACTTATCGTATTCTGTACGGTTTGTTTGAAAAAAAAAAAAGCCTAGGCACACACAAGTGGCAATGAACGGCCGCACCTCGGGGCAGGATTTCACTTTTCTTACTTCGCTCTACTCCTCCGCTGCGTGTGTACGCGCGATATGTGCGGAAGTTTCGTCTTCGTGAATAACCCATTTTGCGGTACGAGATCGGTATACTCGATAGTAAATCGTCGTCGTCGTCGTCGTCGATGGCGGCGGCGCATAGACGCAATACAAGTGGAATGCCATTTATAGAGAACGCGCGTGTGCAAAGCAAACCAGTATCCGGGGGGCCGCGGCACGTGAGGGGACCGGTGGGACCCGACCGACCATTTCTCTTCCGACCAATATTATAAAAATGTACGTGTAGGTATACATAATGTTATGCGTACGTCGTAGCATACCCATAGGGTAATTTAGAGGTTTCTGAACCTTAACGCGTAGTTCCTGTTATATCTCGCGTACAATAATAATATTATCTGTAGTATATGTATGTCCCGATATAAATCACGTGCAATTGGAAAAAATATGATTGTGCGCGCGGTAGCTGCAGGCTCTCAGATGCAGTAGAAACGCAATGATAAAATATAATATTATGATAAACGTAACGATAAATGATAAACAGATGAGCCTCCTGTGATATTATATTAATATGAAAATGATCATTATACAGACACGCTTATTCGGACGTTGCAGTGAACAGTTGTAGATAGCGGACGTCCGCCGCCGCGTGTTACGACATTTGATTGTTCTTATTTTATTTAGGTTACGCGTTTCACGAAGACGACCGTCGTCGCTCGAATCTCTCAACATTTATCATTACTTACCCTTTAAATATAATATATAAATATTCACTTTTATTCACCGAAGATACAGAAAAAAAATTGGCGCACGTGATTCCCAGTGCTCGTTTCCGTCTGTAATGTCTTACGATTCAATTAATAATTATTGAGTATAGTTTCGAAAATTGCGATACCCCATAGAGTCAAGTCAAGTCGCGACCCAAGACGACGCATTGCTCGTAACTCACACAACAATCACGCTTTACGGACGAATTGAATTATGTTAAAATACATAATAATCATCTCCATCGTCGGATGAAAATCGGGCGTGATTCTACACGCTGTAATCACGTTACAAGGTATAATATAATATTATCGTAAGTCGGGACTTAAAACGTGAACAACAATTACACTCGCAACAATGATAATATAGCGTCTAAATAGAAAGTCAGCAAAAGTGCACGTTAAAAAATTCCCTCGCACTTTTAATTGCACCATATTTCTATTGTTTCAAGGTCGCTACTATCACAAACACTCCTGTGGTACCTTATATTTTGTAAATTATCTCTATATACGCGTTTGTGTAAATCAAAATCATACGTTTTAAAGTGAAATAACAAAATTAAAGAACCACAAAATACGATGTATACGATGAATAATACGTAGGTATAATGTACATTTTTTTAGTATAAATATACCTATACACTTACATAGTTATATACCTTTTACCTACCAATAAACTTTTACATTTTCATCACGGAATCGAACACCGAGCCACAACTATCGTATTTAATATTTTATTCTAGTAGTTTATTTATAAATTAAAATTCAATGTGTTTCTCATATTTCGGTATTTTATTGTCCTTTATATACAGGTTTCGATGGTCATGGCCATTATATAGTATAGTCATGTACATGGCATATTGACCCACAGCGATCAAATAAATTTAAAACCAATGAAATTAAGTGTAATAGGTAGATAAAGGCCTATTTCATTCGATTATAAAATAAAAAACTAATTTCATTCACAACTTTATAAAATATATTAAAACAAAATACTATCTCATGTACACTAGTGTCACTAGAGTAGGGTGGCCATATTTATAAATATAGAAAACGGGACAAATAATTTTGCTTGAACTCTAGAATACCTCATAAAACTATTTGGTAATATTTTCAGTTTAATATGTCTTTATAATATCAATAAAATGCATTTATTTTAATTTACTTAATATTTTAAAAACGCTTCTTGTTTATGGCTAGCTTACATTTTTGTTCTGATTTTGAATAAATAGGTCAATATCTTAACTGATTTTTATGGGGCTAATGTGAATCGCTTATAATATTCTGAATTTTAATCTATTGTGTCAGATTTTATTTTTTTTTTAATTCCAATTACATAAAACGAAAATATGTCCCAAGTTTCACCTTCAATATTTGTTAATTCCATCACATTTATTTTAACTTCTATTTTTAAGGATCGAAAAATCAAATTTTGATTTCATTTTAAAGTTGTGCAATTATGTTTTCTTTTTTTGTGTAAAATATTTTCTTTTACATGCACAATTTGGAACGGGATTAAGATGGGACAAGCTTCTGAAAATGGGAAAAGAAGAGTCCCGTTAGAAGTTTTTCGGGACAAGAGGACAATCCCGCTTTTAACGAGACATATGATCACCCTACACTAGAATGATTATTTATAAATAGCAAAATTTGATTCTGTAATTTTTATTTAAGTTAAAGACATAAGTGTAATTTTCATCACCGAAAAAAATACATTTGTTACACTCGTAGCCTCCTTAGGTCTTTAATATTTTCGGCTCAATTTACCTCCACAATGTCGAGAATACAAATTTCTATTTATTGCTTTAGTTACAATTTTAAAATACATTTTTTTTAAATATTTTAAGTGTAGCAGAGATATAGTCTTGCTACCTGAAAAATATTTCCGGGGTAGCGAGGTACCCCTCAATACCACTTAATGACGCCTATGCTCATATACACAATATATTATTGAGTTAAAAACGGGGTTAAACTTAAAGGGTATACTACTAAACCTTGACATTTTAAGAGTAAACTTTTATAAATCATACAATGAAAACAATGTCGTTAGTATTTAGAACATTATTTTGATTAAATAATTAAAAAATTGTAATTTTATACTTGTGGATGAAATAATAATTATTAATCATTAGGCACATGAATACAGATTAAATTGCACTTTATACGAACACAAATAATTAATAACCTGTCGATTAAATATTCTATTTTAATACAATACAATACCGTACTTCTATTATTATATGGAGTACCTAGTTATCTTCTATTTTCAAATTTAAATTGTTTAAAATTTATAAAATTAAAAAAATTGAAAACATAAAGATGCATTATATTAGGCATACTACTCAATAATCTAAATATTCTATATAATAGTTTGAATATTAACATATATATTAATTAATACCTATATATTATTATATAATTAAAAAAATTGCAGACACAGAAAACCATCACATTAATTAAAAATCGTCTACTTCTAAACACAAACAAATGCCTACATTACAAAAAGTATATTTACGTATTATACCCTATACCTATAACGCTCCAACTTAAGTAAGAAAAAAAAATAGACAAATGTATTTTAAAAAAATATGCTTTGTAATAGATTTGCAAAAATATTAAACGGTTTGTTTTCACATGCATTGTTCTAAGACCTAACACTTTCACCTTGGAAATAATATCAAGTTATTATATTACACACATCCATTACGTCGTTTTTCGAGTTTGATATCGTAGACAGGTAGCAGTGGTTGTTAAAACAATTAAAAATACCGCCTGCTTAAGTGGGAGTCTGTATGTAGATAATAATTAATAATATAAATAATGTGTTATTAATTTAAAGAGCGAGCAAATTTAGAACAAAATTTGTTTTTATTGTATAAAGATTTTAAAAGCATAGTAGTGAATGAACTATAATAGAAAAAGTGTTGAAACTTTCCAGGGCATTTTTACATGTCAAGATGATTCTAATAAGATTATAAATACCTACCTAATAAATATGCCTAAATAAAATTTAGATAAAACTGACATTATTTTCAACTGTAGAAAAAACTTAATTAATTAATTTTTAATTTTCTTATTCATTTTTTTAAGAAGTTCTTTCAAATGACCTTAGAATCAACTTTCTATCCCTTATATTTTAAGAGAAAATAGAAAATGAATCACTCACAAGCCGTAACACTCGGGTATTTTTCAAATTAAAATCATAACACCGCATAGGTATGAAATCCGATCTACCTGTATGATACTTTATATTAAAGGTAAGACAAATATTATTTTATCGTTTTTGTTATCACTATAAAGGTGTAACTTTATTGTTCTCTACTAGCTTTTTTAAGTTAAAAATATCATTTTTCTTTTTCATTTCAACTAGTATCTACCGGACTTGATTAAAAATCGAGAATCAAGAAAGATAAATAAAATAAAATCAAAAGAAAAAGAACAAAAGAAAGTTTTGAAACTCCGATAGGTACGATTTCTCAAGAAATCGCACACGAGCCATCGCGCAATGTTTACTTTATAAAAGGAAAAGTTAGTAAATCAACGAAATTCAATAAAAACAAACACGGCAAATGTAACGATAAATTATTATTGAGTAACCGACGTTTACGGCCGGGCCGTTTAATGGGTGATAATCAAATTCGGATCCTTAAAAACCCGTAAATGATTGCCGGGGAGAAAACAATCTAAATTCGGACGTACACACAGGCTCGCGGCGTTTATGACACGCTGTAACGGTCGCGTTATTATACATTATTATATTTTTCTCTCATGGCCACAAGAGTAGGCTGGGTTTTATAACCATAGTGTTAATGAATGAACGACGAAGAGTAGGAAAATAAAACAAAATCGAAAACACACATTGCATACACGAATTATACACGCACTAAATACATTATGGCGGCGGGGATTCTTCGTTCTATAGGTGACATTTTATGCGCGCCTGGACGAGCCTGGTCGCGGTCGTCAAAAACCAGACGGTTCAGAAATACATTTTGGCCGGACGCCAATTTTGGACAGTCCGGAGAGGCGAAAACGGTCATTCGACCTGAAGAATTTTTCTCCTTCGGCCTTCCCTCCGCCGCCACAGCCAACTTCCTTCCCTCGGCCAAAGTCGTCGCCGGCGCGCGCCGTAGGGTTATAACTGCGGGCGCGATGGACTGCCAAATCGGCATTTTTTTTTTTCTTCTTCTTTTTCCTTCGAAACGCGCAATGACCGAAAATCTCGAGTCGGCCGGTAGCGATGATAATAATATCATAATCTCATATAAAAACGCCGCCGCCAATGAAGACATCTGACGAGCACAAACAAATTCCACCCTTCCTAAAACTAGAAGTGAGCCGATATGATTTTTTTCCAATATTTGTAACCGATATAAAATCGATATCCGATCCGACATTTGAAGTCGAAAACCATGAACCGATATTGAAAATAAACGATATATCGCTTGAAAACTCATGAAATTAGGAATGTTTTTTTCATAGTTTAAACTATTTAAAGATATAAGACGTTTTTTTCTCCGATCGGTTAAAAAAAAAAGACGATATTTCGATATCTTTAATATCGGCTCGAGCCGATACTCATCTAAACCTAAGACCTTCCAAACTTCCTCGATTCACTCTCTCCCGTACAAGAATAATACCATAACAATTAGTCGTTTCCAGTTGGACGACGTCGAACATGATACCAAGATCGTATAAACAACAATAATAATTCGTCCAAAACTAATAACCAAACGCAAAAAGCGAAACGGAGAGGTACCTTATAAAACCAACAGCTTCGGCAAACCGTAATGAAAAATATTTCACCACTCGATTACCTCTACCTTATAAGTCGCCCAGTCGGTGTACCCGGTTACAGGCGATAATAATATTATGTATGACGGAATTTAATTATGTGACATTATGAAAACAATCGACTTATCAAACACGAGAACCTGATTGGAAGGTTCAACGGGCTTTGAAAAAAAAATCGATAAACCTAGGTGTCCAATGAAACATTATAGGTATGTACAATATAATTGCATTAAGACGTGAAAAAGCGTATTTACGTCGTTGACATTGAACACAGCGACGGCTCTATTAGTGTATATTATATATAATATATAATTTATAGGTGTATATTTAACAGGCTATTTCACGAACATGCAATTTTTTTGTAAATTTCTACATTTTATAGTAGTGATTTTATTATGATTTTTTTTTTCCAAATTACTTTTCCGCAGTACGAGCGCGAATCGAAAGACGTAAACAAAGATAATAGCATTTCTCGCGGCGACGGCAATTATACATCTCGTAGATAGTAGGTGTCCACATTATAAACCTATTACAAAGCAGATACCTCGATTGAAATTCAGTAGTTAGCAGTGACGCGGACGCCTATAATGGGCCTCTGCGCAAAGCCGTGCATTATTCGTCCGTAACCCGAGTACACCGGTAGTGGCCAGTAACCACCTGGTATGGGTGGAAATTTTATTATTCTTGCTCTCGGTTTCTACCGGAGGACTTTCCAAGGACCCCGTCATTCAAGCGGCCTACGGCACGCCGTGTGGCATAGTGGCAGCATCTACCCACTCAGTCTCGCGCCCAGAACGTCGAGAGAGAGATCACCAATAATAATAATAATACGTAACATTGTCGCGGCTCTTCTAGCAGACGCGCGTATAATAATTCCGGGGGCGTACGGAGGGAGAGGGGGCACACTTAAGCACGGCAAGAAAAGCGACGACACAAAACACTCTAGCGAGACGGGCTTTTGGCGATCGCCCAAAACGTGTACGGGTCGCGTATACGGGCTCGACCGCCGGTACGTCGTCGCCGGGACAAGCATGGAGATGATATATCGAAATTCCCGGTTCTCGTGTAACGTTATCCGCGTCTCCCCGGGAGTGCAGATACCGCCGACGCACCTGCCGTCCGCGGAGGGAATAAATAATAATTATGGGTCCGCGACCAGACACCGGGTAAACTCCGACGTAGATTCGTAACCGTGGTCGCTCGGGAAACGCGAGAGAACAAACAAAAAAGACTCGAGGAGAAATTGGTGAAAAACGAGGCGACAGTCAAATGGTAGACGGGGGAAAAAAACTACATATAGATTTTATAACGTACACGGACGTCAAATGATTTACAAATCGAATAACACAAAAACGATATTGAAAAAAAAAAATTGTAATTATACACAAAGACTCACCTTTTCTTTAGCCCGTCCGGCGTGTTTGGACACGGATTTGGCGATAAGGGATCCCTTGCTCTCGGCCATGACGTTCTGACTCGGATCACCAATGCACAACAACTGATTCATGTCGCGTTGTTGTCGCCGTCGCCGTCGACGACGCAGCGCGCGTTATCACACGTCCGATCAGGGCCAGCCGCAGCTGTTTAGATTGCCGCCGCCGCCGCCGCCTCGTCCGGTCGGAACGTAGCAACGCGTTCACCGTGGTAACCGCCGATACGTATCGGTGCGCGCGTCCGACGCGTATCGGTGCGCGGACGACTCGTCGACACCAGGTAAACCCGCCGCGGTTAAATATGAAATATATTATACGACACGAGTACCGTTTGAATATTTACCACCGCCACGTATCGCAGGTGACTATACACACGAGACGTGTCGCACAACGTTTCTCGTCTCGTTCAGATCGCGTTTGCCGTGTTTTTATCTGCGATACAGCTACACCTTCCGTCTTAAACGCATAAACGTACCCGCCACCATATACGCTTATGTGTCGCAACACACGAACAGACGGACGTTAAGACGTGACACAAACACCGCGCCGAACAGACACTGACCGAATGATGGTGAGACTCGATGAGACGGGCGAACGAACGCGCTCGCGAAAGACACGATGCGTATCCTCCTCGCGCAGTCGATCGGTTCCCCCCGCCGATGACCCCCCCTCGCCCGTAATGGGAGTGGGAACGAGGAAAAACGGAAGGTGTGGAAAAAAATACGAAATAAGTAACACTTATGTGGGAAAATAATAGAAAAAATAATAATAATAAAAAGCCTGGAAGGGAATGTATATAAGTGCGCTCTGCATTATGTGCGTGTGTCGGTCGCGAGGCGAGGAGACGAATATTATGTCGCCATCTCGTCACACTACATACATATAGGTATATGCGTATAATATTATGTTTTATTATAATAGAAGACTTGCAACACCTATAGAGCATAACATGCGCGCGTCATTCATACTTGTGGTCCTAGTTTGTAGGTGTGTGTGTATGTGTGTGTGTGTGTGTGTGCATCATCGCAGAGGCGGAATGACCCGTACGACGTACATCTGCATTTTTCAGATGAACCAGCATATGTCTATGTTAGGACCGAAGTCGATGAAGAAACAAAATAAATATAATATATTATACGTATACGATACAGATTTACATATTTATACAGTAGGTGTATGTCTAAATCCACGCCAGAAGAATTCACCCTTACATAATCCTTTATTTTTACATTCAGTAGAAACACACTGCAAAAACACGACTTTATAGTTTTGAATAATGAAAACGATATAGATTCCCAATTAAATATTCAGTAGGTATATCAATAAAAGTATAAAATAAAAACATTTTAAAAGTTGATTACTACAGGTATAATATGATATACGTGACACTTGGCATATGTTCTCCAATAACGTAGTTGAAACCAAAGGCTTATTTTTGGGAAGGGTGAAGAGACAATCGCCCCTCCCTGGGCCTCTGATTTTATTTCTTTTTTTTAAATTGTGTGATGAGAGAAACATATTCTAATGTTTTGACAATGATGTTACTTGTTTTTTGTTTTTATGAAAATACTTTATGTATAGAATTAAAAGTTTCATGCAATACTTTTTTTTATCAGAAATCGCATTCCTGTGATACTTTCAAAAGATAATTTTTCCAAATTTTCAATTAATTTTCCAAAATTAAGAAAAATTGTCAAAAAATTTATTGAAAACGGAAAAATTTGGATAAACGAGATTTTTGTGAATTCGATTTTAGTAATTTTGCTATAACTCCAAAGCTTATCGGACTAGGCACTTGAAATTTTCATTATTTTTGCTTCTCATATACATCTCTATACGTACTTCCTATAGTGTACCTTTCATAATTACCCATCGTATAAAAATATGAATGGCACCAAATTAATAATATGTTAACTGCGTGTTTACCAGACCAATTAAAAAAAAAAAAATAACAACACCGCTTGAACTCTATTTAAAATACAAATTACATATCGCATATTGCAATATATTAGGTACCGCATAATATAATACTTTAACTATAAAATGTTTTAAACATTATGTAGGTAATTATAATTCAAATGCATACAAAAGAAAGTTTGATGAATTATCTTAATACGATCTTGTCCGACCGTTGTAAATCGGCTTGGACCCTCATTAATTATTATTATTGGTGCACTTTAACAGCTGCAGTTGTTTTTAAAATTTATTTTGAAAGTACATGAACTACTGTTGCATATTAGGTAATATATTTTTGAGAAAAAAAAAAAGAAATGTATATTCCGTGTATCATAAAATAGTAAAGCATTTTTTTCATTTTTCATTCATTTAAAAACAATTATAAAGACCTACTTTCAGTTAGTGCTTCAAACACAAACTTATTTACTTTCTTGTTTAATTCGATCCTGAGTATAATTTGCAATTTATTTGAAAATGTTCATAAATTAAATATAAATAAATTTGTATGTAATTTTTTTTAAAGACTAAACTAATTTTTACCGATTGTTTTTTATTCGCGTTTTTTTAGGGACCCCTTAAAGAATGCGCTTCCGGAAGAATCATTATATTTCTAGATCCAAAATACCTATTCAGTTCTCACACCCTGTTATGATATATGAGTATACGTCCGCGTGCATGTTTGTCCTATTCATTTTTTACGCAGTACGTTTTTTTTTTTAATTTTTAGTTCACTTTTTACGTGGTCAGGTTTTTTGATTTTTTAAATTTTTTAGCTCATTGTTTTTTGTCTTTAAATCGATAAAATCCACATAGTTTATAAAATACACTTAGTTTATTACAACCCATAATAGAAATAAAATTGAATTAAATTAGATTTATCAACATATTTTAATTATATTTTTCTAACGTCGAGTGTTACTGCTGAGAAACTACTCACTTCAAGTACTCACAGCCCTTGTATTACATATGCTTATTGTAAAAAATATTTTACAGATTATATATTTCCAATAAATGTTAAATAAAAAAAAAAAAATTTTTCTGTTTTACACTTCCATTGCTGTTTTTATGAAAGTCATTAATTAATTATATAGTATTTTAGTTATTTGTAATACTATCAAGTTAATGTGTGATCATACGGCTTCAGCCACAGCTGCGGCTGTGCAATGCTCATTGTTTTACAATGTTCAAAAATTCAATGTACATATAGATTTGATATTAATGATAATAATATATAAATTCTTCCTTTCAACAAATTAACATACCTATTTATTATACAATATATTTTAGATTCTGAACGAAGGAAGAAGCTTATGTTTTTACAATGTTTATTTTTTTTCTCTCTTTCTAGAGACACTTTTTCATATAGAAATAATTGTCCAAAAGTTTCGATCAGTATCTCTATAGAACCCGAATCATACCCAGATAGTACTTTAGAGAAGGTAATTTTTCCAATTTCTCAATACTTTTTTCAAAAATGTCGAAAAACTGACGAAAATCGGCATAATATACAGTTACCGGAATTTCCGTAAAAATGAAAATTACATTTTAACAAAACTTCAAAAATAATGCAGCTAGGGACTTGAAACTTTCACCAACTACTAAAAACGGTCCCCAGAACGAATTTTTATGTAATAAAATGTTTGATTTTTGATATTAAGACTTGAACATTTAATATGATCTCACTGACATATATTTCTAATTGGCCTGAAAAAATCTCGAAAGTCGTAAGTTAACTTTTTTTTTCTATACCCGTTTGAAGTAGTAATTTCGACGAAATTCGTTAATTTTACCTAAAATTACACTTTAACCTCGACTTTAACGTACATAAAAGAAAATTGGCCCTACCAATTTTTTTTTAAACTTGGTGCCTAGGTAGAGAATTTCATTGCAAATATTTTGGTGTAATAAAATTTTGATCAAACAAAGAATTATACATTTTACAAGAGTTTGATTGAAAAAAATCGGAAAAAGTATGGACAAAGGTAGTAATGTTTTTCACTTATCTTATGTATTTTTCGACACTATTAAATACGACTATATCGTATTTAATGTACTCATGGTGCCAATAGACCGCCATCTATCACCAACATAGAGTAATAGTAGATAATAGTAGCAGTTGTACTCTATGGTCGCCAATGCAATTTATTATCACGGAACTATTTTTTCCCCAATAAAATTGTTTTTATTATTTATGGACTTGGCGATTGAATTTACAGAGTGATTCGTGTTTACATATTTATTAATAAAAAGTTAAATACTATTCAGTTTCAATGTATGTAATAATATTCTAATGTTCACCAAGAAAATTATTTTATTTATTTAATTGCCTTGATGATAACATATAATTTAGTTGCATATAAAACGTCATGTCTTCACACTAATGATTTACAAATTTCACTCACTCTGTACAACATTTGTACAGCGCTTGTCCTGTTAATATAGTGGAGCATGCGCGAAAATGTACACGTTTTTTATAGTAAACTTCCTTCGTTCAGAATTGTTTTATTGAAAAAATGATTTATCGTTTCTTTAAAATTCAATACATACGTCAAGAGTATCCCACCCGACGTGTAAAGAACACCCCGACAAGCGAAGTACACACTTTTTCAATATGAATTACATACAAATATCCCATGATCATGCTGCTGAAGGTTTGAAAAAAGTAAAGTAAAGAAAAGAAAAGTAAAGTAAAGTAAAGTATAAACAAGAAAGCTACTCAGATACTGTCAGATACTCATAGACATACTTCGCACAACAGGTGGTATTCTCTTGACGGGCGTATTAAATTTTAAAGAAACGATAAATCATTTCTTCAATAAAATGATTTTGAACGAAAGAAGTTAATAATATAAAGAACAATAATAGTCGACGTTTTCAACACACTCACCCAGAGTATCTGATCCGAAAAGCGAAGAATCCGTGGGGTGAAGTATTTCCGACTTTCTTGTATATACTTTACTTTACTTAACTTCACTTTATTTTACATTACTAACTTTTTTTTATTCAATATTTAAAGGAAAAAAATAAATAAATGAGAAAAATAGATTTGGAAAAATGTTCAAAATTTTTTTTGCACATTTTCTTGCACCAAGATGTTTCTCATATTATTGTCTATCTATTTTTAAATTTTCATGAAGTTCGGATCAAAATATGATGGTTTCCGAGTCTTTTTTGTCAAATTTAATTTTGTGTAGTATTTTCTCCCCCCCATAAAAAAAAAAAAAAATGAAGAATTGAGCAATTCAAAAAATGACCTCTCACCTCTCTTAAGTACCAATTAGAGGCAAATCCGGTTTCAAAAAATTACTGATCGAAACATTTGGCTAAATAGATCTAATGAAAAAGAATATAAAAAAGGTACCTATAGGTATTTCCAGTAAATAATATGGGATTTTATCGACTCCGCCGGCTATTGACTTCGCCGGCTACTGTTCAAAAAAATTATGTATCGACTCCGCCGCGGCCATAGGTCGACAACAATATCTTATCTTTCTATAGATTTTTTCTCGTATTTATTGATATTCTGTCGTTCTAATGAGGACTTTCCTAAATACTACCAACATTTTTATGCCATAGTGTGTGTTGAACTCGAGTTTGTCAGTGTCGTTAAATTATAAATTTTCTTTTCGTAAATTGACATGAAATAATGAATTTTACTATAATTTCGAGTGAACGTAAAAATGATCTTATTCTATACAATAGTTTTAAATTTTAGTTTTTAATCGCCTCGTGTGTGGAAGTTGTAGTTTTAACATAAACTTTAAAAAACTAAAAAATGACAAAATATTGCCCTTTGGTTAATTTTCAACCCCCTTGCGCCGCGTCTTAGAATTGATTTATCATAGTTAAACTTCGTAAACATTATTTTTATATGTTTCTTAAAAATATTAAGGGGCGTCCCGACAAAAATATCTACTTTCAGATATAAGGACCACCCTAGTGCATATATATATATATATATATTGGGTAAGAGCATATATTTGCATATAATTTAAAAAAAAAATAGAACATATCAAGTTCATATTTAAAGGTTTTTTGGTACATAAATGCAAACTTTTTTAAGCTTTTTGAGTGCATACAAATCCGGACACTAGTTATTAGTTATTACAGTTATACGACTGATCATTTTACTCTAAAATATAGTCGAACGATAATAATCATACTCGAATGAATTAATTGTACGAAAATGTAATATCATTAATAACATTAATTAATATGTAGTATCTGTTTAATGAGTTATTTCTTATCACTATAATCATAATTATTACATATCGCGAACAAGGGCACGACTCGCTCCGCTCGCTAACCTCTTCGCAAATCTAAAATACCATTGGCTTGCAATGTAACGTGGGGACATTTCAGCTTGATAATCGAAAATTTCATATACTTTTTTAAATAAATAAACTTATAGTTTTGTACAACTAATGTTTCGTTGTTTCGTACAACTCTATTTTCGATCTACTCTAAATTCATATAATCCAACAATATAGATAAACTTATATTTTCATGTAACTAATTTTTCGTACAATTAATTATCTAGAGTTTTATTTTCGTACAACTATGTTATCGAACAACTAAAATTCGTACAACTTACGCAATGCCGATTATTTCTTTTCATTATATTTACCTACAATTTCTTGTTTTATACTCGCTCTTCTATATTTAGTATTTACACTTACTTAAATACCATTAGTGTCAATAATTTCTAGTTGCAAGAGCTTTAATGTCAAAATACACCAAAATTAATCATTTTCACTAATAATTAAATCATCATAGTTTACTATAGGTATACTAAATTAACTAGTAAACTTACTTTACATACTTAATATAAAACTGACAATAATTTTATTGTCCTGTATATCACATTTAAGTTTCTCTCAGAATTGTTTTATTACAGCAATGACATATCATTTGGTTATTTTTCAACACATACACTGCAAGTATCCTGTCTAAGGAACGAAGAATACCAATGGTGGGTAGTTTCACTGCAGGCTTTTAGATTCTGAGTGGAGTGAAGAAGCTAGTGTTTTTCCAATGATGTTTATTTTTTTTTTCTGTGAACACTTTTTGTACAGAAATTCTTGTCCAAACGTTTCAAATAGTAATTTTTTGAATCAAAATTTGCCTCTAGAATCTAGATGTTACTTTTAAGAGATTTTTTTTCGAAATTATCAATAGATTTTCTATAGTCTAATGTTAAATTATCGAAAATTAATTTTTATTATTTTTTTTTTGTAATTTTTTTTTCTGTTTTTTTGTTCTTATCAAAAGTTTTTCTTCCTGTTCTCAGTTAATAGTGGGATATAAAACTGGCTGAGTAAGAGATTAAATTTTTTTACAGTAACAATAAACTTTATAATTTTTAAGTAAGGCTACAATAATGATCAATCCAAGTAATGGCAAATTTTTGAAAGCCTTTTAAAAGTTTTTTCTTGTTCTCTTTTTTTTATAAAAATTATAATTCTTATTGTGTACCAATTGAAGCTCAACTCAGAATCGTTTTCTCGAAGAAATTATCCATCATTTTTTTAAAATTTAACGCAATATCACCATGTTCTACTTGAGGAGTGAAGATACCCATGGTACAAAGTACAAACTACGAAGTATGTTCGAGTTTTTTTTTTTTTTTGTCAAATGAAAAAAAAGCAAAATACATATTCCTACTCATTAACTGTTTCGTTTTTTAAAATAAAAGCGAACCACTTACAATAATTACGGTTTTGATTATATGTATTGTAACAGTTTTAAATTCTATCCATCCCCTCCTCCTTCTCCTTCCCCCAACAAAAAAGAAAAAGAAAAAAAAGTTGAAAATACATCACTGATTATTATTATTATATGTATAAACAAATATATCTAAATACTTGTAGGTACAAAGAAGTGACCTCTGCTGTGGTGTGTCGCGCGTGAAAATATTCCTTTTATAAATCTTGTACTGTCGAAAACGGATGTTTTAACATTGGAACGCCACTAACCGCATATTTTACTACAAGTAATAAATACTTTAATATAATGCACATAATAACGAGTCGCGTTCACAGCAGTAGTGGCATAACAGTATATTATCGATGCATATATAGGTGCAATATACATAACATTATTATTAATATCAGGTAGTTGTAATATGTGTAAAGGCGGGTAGATGATGCGAAGATCTAACCGCTAGTTTGTAGTGACTACTCGCAGAACGCGTATTTTCGAACCAGTGTTTGGAAGAAACGAGTTCTGATGGATTCTATTTCGGGGAACGAAGCCTAAAACGAGTTCTCTTTTTAAATATATAATTAACGGATTCGTTCAGCAAAAATTTAACGAACGTGAAATCTCGTCGAATAATTAAATATACAAATGCGTTTCGTATTTCCGTTAGAATTTATATATTTTATGACCGGTATGGAAGTGTTTCTTTCCGATAGTTTAATTAAAACGACAATTTTGTATAGAATTCAAACATTTTAATTATTATTATTATTATTATTATTATTTTTTTTTTTAGTATCAAGTACTTATACTATATTGATATATTTTATTTTGAGCTTTAGATTTGAAAAAGAACTTGAAGGAAAAAAAATTTAAATGAATGACAAATAAAACTGATTCATTTATCCGGACCAATGAACACCACGAACGCGAACGAATTCATATTTTTACCATATATGAACGTGAAGGAACTTATACATTTACGAAAAAAAAATAAAAATATTTTCCAAACATTATTCCGCACCCTAACTTCCACATCCATCAGGATTACCCGATTACATAAATGGTAAATGTTAATATTTCATGTTTTAACATCATTCGCTAACCGATTTGGGATACATTACTACGTACACAATATAGCAGAAAATCAGAATAAACCCATAATCAATAGCTAGAAGGATGGTAGGTGCATATTCTATGAAATCAGGATTGAAAAAATTCAAAACGTATTTTGTTGTTTTCGATTTTAAAAGGAAATTTCTTCACATTCTAATATCAATAAAAAAGTATAATTAGTAAGTCTTATGGCAGTTAATTATGATTTCTTTAATTCTTTACAATCAACATTTAGAGGAATTACCACCTGAATAAAATATTTTTTGGTGGTAATTTTATGAATTCATTTTTTTTTTTTTTCATTTACCATTTCTTTCTCTGTGCATTCAACTGATCTCTGAGCCATTTCATGTTAAGTATTTTTGGGATGTTTCTAGGGAGTAAGGCGAAGTACTTGGCTAGAGGATTTATATGATAATTTGATATAGAAAATAATTTTCAGTAGTGGGACTTTGCTAAGTCAATGAGGTTTGGTAGATTTAAGTCTCTTTGAAGATTATTATTTGTAACTTAGGGGTAGAATATTAGTTATTAAGCTCATTGAAAGAAATTGGACAGCTTAGCATCACGGGTCATACTGGAACATATTATACCGGACGGATTAATGTCTTTAACATTGTACGTTTATTCATTAGAATGGTTTATAACTTAGAGATTATTTAAATTTTAAAAAGATTTTAGGAGGTTCAACCTAGAATTTACTGATTTATGTTTTAAATTCCAAAAAGTAGTAAATGTTTAAAAAAAAGGAACTTATTTTCAATTTAAAAAATTTTAACATTTTGAATGGAAAAAAATTACTATTTAAAGCAAAAATGATAAGTTCCATAGAAATTCTAAATTTAAACGGTTATAAAATCAAAAGTTGAATTACAATTTTCGAAAGCTTTTCAAGTTAATTAGACATATAAGTGAGTAAAGTTATGTTAAATTTTCACTTAATAACATCAACAATTTAAAATTTTACTAGACAAAACTTAACAAAAACACAAAAAAATTCTAAAATACTATATAATCACCTCCAAAATGAAAATTTCTTTTTTGCGTTTTTATGCCGTAACTAGAGGTTGGCGAAATGAGCGCTTGCCAAGAGCGCAGTGAAGTAAGGGGTGCATTTAAGTTAAATTAAAATTGGTTTTTTTTATAACATTTTTTTTTCTCTTAAATCATTTAAAGTTTTATTGAAATTAAGCGTAAATATGTAATGCGCAAAAATTACATGCTGGATTGCGTCATGTTTATTTATTAGTATTTACTGCTTTTACATTTATATTATACACTAATAAATATTTTATTTTTGCGTATATGAAATTTATAGTCATATGAGCACGAACGGCTATAATAATGAAATATTAAAAAATTATAAATTATATATTAAAAAAAGCCAGACATACTTCGCACCACGGGTATTCTTCGCTCTTCGGGTCAGATACTATTGGTAAGCTTGTGGAATTTTAAAGAAATGATAAATCATTTCTTCAATAAGACGATTTTGAACGAAAGAAGTTAATAATATAAAGATCAATAATGGTCGTCATTTTCAACACACTTAATAAAAGTATCTGACTGGAAGAGCGAAGAATATCCGTGGTGCGAATTATGTCCATTTTTCTTGCCTTTACTTTTTTTGGTGGATGTATTAAATTTTAAAGAATTGATAAATAATATTTAGATAGACGATTCTAGTTTATTATTTAAGATAATTTTATAAAAAAATTATAAAGTGAATTATTCATGAAAAAAAAAATTGTTAATGAAAGTATACATATAAATATTTCTATCCAAAAAGTTGTTTACAGAAAAAAAAGATTTTCTATATAAAAACAAAGATTTTTTTAAATCAGAAACAAATCGACAGCTTTTGATGTTAGATTATTACTTTCGCTCTCAGGCCAGTGAGTTATTAAAATTTAAGAGCATGCAAATGCATACCCTGCTACCCTCCAAATAGCTCCCCAGACCAACTAGAAGCAAATCCGGTTTCAAAAAGTTGCTGATCGAGACTTTTGAACAAGTAGATCCATAAGAAAAAGTGTTCACAGAAAATAAAAAAAAAAATCATTGCAAAAATACTAGGTATCTTCTTCGCTCTACTCAAAATCTAAAATTAATTGCCCAACCCTGGAAATACTTGTCCAAAAGTTTTATACAGTAATTTTTTTAGAAATCACATCCTTAAAGATGATACTTTCGAAAGGTCTTAATTCTGAATTCTCAATACTTTTTCAAATATGAGGAAAACCTATTCGAAAATTTAGCAAAAACGGCAATTTATCCCGTAAACGAAATTTTTATAAAATCGACAGTAATTTAATCATAACCTAACCTAACTAATTGGACCAGAAACATGTATTTTTTATTTAGAAAATTGTATACAAATTTACTTATATTATTTAGATCAACTTTTATTTACTTTTTTTGTTTTAATCAATTGTGGTAAATTTCAGTCAAGAGATTTAAATATCAAAACATGGAAAAATTAATAATTTTTAGGACAAATGAAATGGATACGGATTATTCTGTTATTATTTACTATCTACATGCCTGCATGTACAATTCCTGGCCGAGATACTATACTAATATATTATAATTAAGACTATCGTAAACATAGAACCATCATAAAACTAAATATAGGTATGTATTCATCAATTTTTTAATGTAATTACTCAACATTTCCTTGTTGTTTGTTTACATAAGGCATTTTATTAACTTGATCACAGCTAATAACAAATATTGATGTGGCCTCCTGTTATTAACACAATGATATTGTACATTTACTGATTTAATTATTGTAATAAAAATTCTCTACGCCACATAAAAAAAATAGAAATGTGGATACGGTTTTAGTATAAAAGCAGTTATAGGAAGTGGAAAGAAGGAGAGTGAATTGTAATAAAAAGAATTAGAGGTACAAATATAAGTAAAGGGTTAATTGTTATTGATTTTCAAAAAATGACATGAAAATGTCCACACAAATTTCAGATTGCTTTCTTTTTCCCACCCAAAGACATATCTACATGACTAACTGAACACAATAGAAACATAACAAATACAATGGTAGATCCCATCATAATTAAATATATATTATAGAAGATATAAAACAGTAGTTAATTATTTTTTTTTTAAATAAATTACTTAAAACAAAGATACATAATATTATACTATTTGAATAAAATATTTAAGAATATTAATAATAATATAAAATCATAGATTGAGATCATCTGAAAATTGATATAGTATCTGAAAATTCTAGGCATGCTCACATAGTTTGATCAGTTAATTTGTTGTCCAAATATTCTGAATCTAGTTTTTGCAATAAGCACATGAGATCTTCAACCCATTTGGGTTGAGCATTGATATCAGAATTCAAACAGACCAATTGATTTTGATTACAAGCTTCATTATTTTTCTCAGTTTTATTTTCTACAGATGAACATTGTGAGTCATTTGATTTTGAGTTATAAACTTTTGGAACTGTTTTTGTAAGCTTAGAACTTTGGGTTAACTGTTCTAGCAAACCATCATATTCAGAATTTATATTAGTAGTGGTTTCGATGTTTTTAAATCGTTTAGAGCAAGGTTGTGGACTTTTTACTCGTTTTATTCCTTTGGTCAGTGTTTTTGAATCTACTTTATTATCTGTTTTAAATGTATTGTTATTAGGATGTTGTTCATTTTCATTATATTTTTGAGATGTGGTCAAGAAGCTTTTTACAAGATGATTAGGTATTGGAGTATTTATTTCATTTTTTGTATATTCCAGAGCAAGAATACCTGCTTCTACAACAGAAAAAAAGACATATTTTGTTATTAGTTTAATCATAACAATTAATTTATATTATTTTTTACCTGTTAACTGAATAACTTTACCACTATTCAAAATAGAAGATACAAAAGAAGTCTCATCCTCTGGTTCAATAGACTTTTCCAATAAATTTAACACAGAATTATCACCATCTAAAATATATAAGGTATAATACTACAATGAATAAATACAAATATTAATCTTAACATTTAAAATGTGAGGAGATAATTACGTTTTAGTTTAGACATATCCAGGAAAAATGATTCGTTTGAAGCCAAATCAGGTTCTATTGTTGCTTTGCTATTAATATTTTGTTGATTACATGTTTTTGAATTTAAATTTGAATCATCTGTGAAAATAATTTAATTTTAATAACACTGTAGATCATACTAAGACATCACTTAAATCAAAAGTATTTATATTTAGAGTCATGAGTCCAAAGAGGTGTGTTTGTAAAGTGGACTGAAATACAGAAAAAATAAATAATTTACCAGTTGGCAAAATAGTTTGACTCTGAACGTTATTTATTATTTGTATGTTGTAGTAGATAAGTAGAATAATTGGACTAATTAAACAATAAAAAAGTGATGTTCTGTTTAAAAAAGAATCGGCAAAATGTAATTAAGGAACAAAATTGATCAAAAATAATTATTATAAATATCAAAAATATCTATGAAAAAAATATATTCTCTTTTGGTATATTGAGTTTAAAGTAGAGGTTGTTGTTAAAAAAAAATTTAAATACTTAAAAAATGTACATATTAAATGTTGTTTAAAATTAATCATAAAAGTTTTAAAAAGTTGACTAGAAAAAGAAATAATGACCTGCACACACATATTACATATATTAATACATTAAAACAGCAAAGAAATAATAACATGCCTGTAATTTTAAATTCTGATAAATTTGAAGGTACTTCTGTACTAACATTACTTTTTTCTTGAATATCAATATTTATTTGAGGAGATGTATGTAAACATTGGTTCTTCTTTTTGATAAACTGAAACAAAAAAAAGTATTGAGGATTTTGAAAAATTATCTCTCAAAAGTACCAACTAGACAACATTTCCGATCTATAGAGTTACAGATCGAAATTTAGACCAGTAATTTTATGCAAAATCATACTTCCATACATACAGAAAAAAAAACAAGATTTGCAAAACCAATACATTCTGCACTCTGTTTTGAAACTATAAGCCGGATATACTTCATATGATGGGTATTCTTATTAACTTAACCATATTTTAGTGAAATTGATACTTAACATTGAAGAAATATAGCCTTTAACAAAGTATGGCACACCGGCCTGCTCTAAAAAAATCAAATTATTCTGCCTTGCTCTCTTGTATTTATTAATTCTTTCATATCTTGAAAACCACAGGATTAAAGTGTGTCATAGCAATTCCTTCTTCTCTCTTTTTACTACCCTAGCAAGAGTTCCTTAGGAAAGTGATTTCTCTCAAGACCTTTACAATATTTTAACTTCTGATATCCCTCAAACACAAAACACTATCTTAGCTACCTACACCAATATACATTCATTCTATTTTCAATAGACTCGGCTATAGCGTTCTGTGTTCTCCAACTACACCTTCACCATATAGAAAAATAGTCTTCCAACTGGAAAATCAAAATCATTGCAGACAAATCAATTCACATTCCTTTAATTCTTAACACAATAAATACGCCTATTCATACCATTCAAGGAGTTATCATCCCTTTCTTGACTTGAGTCAAGTGATGTTAAGTGTCTATCATAGCCTTTGATTATAATCTAAGCTCATTTACTGTATATGATCTAATATTAATATTATCTTTAACAATAATTTAGATTAATAAATTAATAAAATTACTGATTATACTATAAAAATTATACATATTTGTCTAATAATTTGAATAATACAATCAACTAATATATATATTATATAGTTTATACATAAATTTGAATTAACTGAAAATAAATAATTTACTTTGTCTAGCACATAAAAAATATCCAAACATGTTGTTTCAGCAAGTTGCATAGGAGTTTTGCCTAATTTGTTAATTAGCAAGACGTTAGCACCCTGGTTCAATAATATTTCAACTCCTTTTATACATTTGCTAGTAACACACCAGTGTAGTGGAGTATTTTTGAAATTCTGAAACAAAAAATATTATAATTATTAAAATCTTGAAAAAGTAAAAAACATTATTTAGATTGTTAATAAATAACATTTATATTTTCAAAATATTTAATTTTTCTATAAATTGGATTTATTATAGGTATCCTGTATGATCAGGAATCGGATTTTTATACTAAAACATATTTTTGACCAACAATGCTATCTAATAGAAGTAAGAAGTGTTGTTGTTTCATAATATGTAGTATACTATTATCAAAAAAAAAAAAAAATTTTGCATATTAATCCATATTTTGACCAAAGAAAATATTTTGAATATTTTAGCTTATGGTAAATATTCAAGAATATTTTCCCATATATTGGATCATATTAGAGAAATTAGATTGTTTTCTACCTTTTACACTAGTTTTAATTTACATCCACCCTTACTTGGTTATTTCTTTTAAAAAATTGTTCTTGTTCAAATAGATTTATCACAGTTATACCCAGGGCACACCAATATTAATTAATGATACAAATAATAGATTTGATTATCACAATGTGGTAAATCGTTATTTGTCATAACAAGTTTATATTTTTTTATGAGAATGTTTTGGGAATATTGAGAATACTTTGGGAATATTTCATTAAATTTTGCTGCATATAAACATCATATTTTAAACGTTTTAACAGAAAATACATACTAACTCTACTTATGATATTGTTACAATTAGTTCTTATGAAAATACACAACAAAAATAAAAACAAAACATTTACAAAGACTTGGCATAAAATCTTAACTATCCTAATCAATAAAATATATTTGTAAACAATACCTATATCCTAAAAAGGTTTTGCTTTGGTTTCTTCCTTAATATTTCAAGCTATAATATTATATTCATATTAATCTTTATAATAAATTAAATACACCTTATCTGCAGAATTGATGTCACAGCGTAAATTATTCAGTAAAATATCAATGCATTCAAATGCACCCTGTGAGGCTGCAATATTTAAAGCAGTACGTCCAAGTTTGTTTTGCACATCATATTTAGAACACGTCTTGGTACTCTTCAGTAGGTATTCTAATACTTTTGGCTGGTTATTCATGCACGCTAAATGCAAAGCATTGTTTCCATACTACACAAATACAAAAACTAATAAATTAAGAATCACAACTATTATAAAATATATTCAATTATATTCAGTAATTTAAATAGAAATTTAGTAGATTCCAATAAGGGAAAAATATTTTCATGTCACTTTTTTTTCAATATTAGATATTATTCTAGAATAGTTATGTGTTAGTATAATTTGAAAATTATAATGTAAACTATAGAGCTTAATACCTACACCATGATTAGAGCCTATTTTTAAAAATTGATGAGTGTGTATTAAGTATTAGACCAGGTTTAAAAATACCTTTAAAATAAACGTGAATAGTAAAGTGTGGTGGCCTCAAAGATTTCATAAATATTACAGGTAGATAGCAATAGTGACACTTTAAAATAATATTTTTAAAAGACGACAAGCATATAAATGAGAAAGTAATTGACAATTCATCAATTTTGTGAATTGTGTTTTAATTTTTATATATCAAACAAATTAACTGTAGTCACCTTGTCAAGTATACTAAATGGCGATACATTGTATAAGTCTGTTTTGATTGTGTTCAAATCACCAACAACACAAAATTGAATAAACCTCTCGTTGGCAGATTTGTTAGTTACCATTGTGAAAAAACAAGTTTTAATATTATTTTAACAAATAGTCAGTAATGATTTGAATATATTCTTAATAAAATATTCACAGCCTGTAACACAGAAATTACAAAAACATTAAACAACCTATATTTATACTCATGATAACATTTGAAGGAAAAATACCAATAATCAATATTTTTAAAATAATATTATGAGGATGAGTTAATTACCGATAGGCTCCCATAACAATTGCATTATTCTTAAATCTTAAATTTTAATCCCGTCATTTTTCAATACAAATTACTATTATATATTGCCTAATGGCTTAATGGTCACCAAACAGAATAAGTTGGACTTGTAGAATTAAACCATATTATAGATCTTAAACTATAGGTCTATGAACAGAATCAGTATGAACTATAAAAAAATAAAATAATGAAATATGGTTCCATTAAGACCGTTAATGTTAAGGGAAATGATGTTAACATAAATTTCATTTTTTTTGTCATGCTGAGTCTGTATTTGTGATAATTACCAAAAACACCATGTTATCAAGGTTCAGAATTGTTGGCGCGCGAAATTTGAAAACATCTTAGGTCGTATTATTAATCATAGCTAAATATTATATTTAAACATGATATTAATATTAATAAATTATAAATAATAAATATACAATGTATACCAATATAACCTAACCATATTATGCCGTGGTATGGTGTTGTCATTTATATTAACGTTACAAAAATAATATATTTGTAAGTATACTATAATATCTGTAAATTAGTGTCTTGTAAGTTGTACTTCATTTATAATTATTTAGAAAAAAAACAAGGGATTAAAAATTATTATTATAATTTATATTAGGTATGTATATTTGCTAAATTTGAAACAAATGTATCTTATAACTACACTCGATTATTGCTGTTTTTTTTTAAGCCGAAGTATTTAAAATTTTAATGGTTTTTTAAAATGATAGCACGAAAAAATTATCAGTTTGTACGTAAATTATTTCTGTGGGCAAGACGCCTAGAACACGGGCGTTACCATTGAGCAAAGCACCTCCTAAAATGTTTTACTCGGGGCTCAGCCCCTCCATAAAAAGGTTTGTTCGGGAACCCACACTTGTAAAATATGTTTTATGCGGAACAATTTGTGAAAAAACATGTGTGCAAAAATGGAGCTAAATCGAGTAAATGTTATAAGCGAATTATAAAGTTTTATTAGATTCTGAGCGTAGCAAAGAAGCTAGTGTATTTACAATGATGTTTATTTTTATTTTTTTAGATTCTGAGCAGAGCAAAGAAGCTTATTATGATTTTATTATGATGTTTATTTTAGATTTTTTTTTTCATTTTTTCTCTTTTTTTTTTGTATAGAAATACTTATCCAAAAGTTTCGATCAGTAACTCTATAGATTCGGAATCACACCCAGATGGTACTTTAGAAAGGACATTTTTCACATTTCTCCATTCTACTGTACCAACAAAAACAAAAAACGTACGGCAATATAACTATAAACCTAACTCGATTTGGCCGCTGAATGGTTCCACCACTTACGGATAAAATTAACGTGACCAAAACTGTAGGTGACGTAGGTGTCCTCTTCGGTCGCCAAAGAACAACAAACCTTCTTTTATTACGTATTGACAATCAAACAATTAATTGGTCTGAACAATTTGAACATGCCAAATATCTCGGCGTCACCTTAGGTCTCATTCTAAACTTCCGACAACACATTAAAAACATTACTAAAAAAGCAACTCGTACCCGCAGAATACTATACTTAGACTAAACAAAACAAGTCTCGTAGGTACGGCTAAAAACAAAATTCAACATACTTAAACTTTACTTCTCTTCCATTCAGGGGCGGATTGGGGAGCCCGGGAAAATTAAAAAAATTCTGGTCCATATACTAATTAACTAAATTATTAGCTAAAAATGATTATTTTAGCATAACTACGAATGTTATTGACACGTTTGAAACCATTTAGGTATGTTACAAAATTAAAAATTATATTAACATCAAAATTATTTTTTTTATAAAGTATAATTCGTATTGAATTTATTTTTCAATATCCATTAGCATAAAGTGTCTAGATTAGTGTCACCTAATGTACTACGAATTATGTTTTTTATATATTTTTTAATAGAATAAGGAATAAATTCTCCAACAAGTTACTTTAAGATAATTAAATACATATATAAATATTATAATAGAATATGTAAGAAAATGGCAAGTCTTTAATTTTTTTTACCTTATCATGAATTTTATATTAATAGGTAATTGTAATACTTTGAACCACGGTTTTAAGTAACATCAATTTGGGAGTTAACTTAATAATTAAAAACTTCTAAACAGCGACTGCAGCTGCTGCTAAGACTACAATACCTATCTATATGCAGGTTAAATTGCAAAGGGATTTTTCTATATTTTTGTATAAAGCACTAATGCCTATATAGTAGCATTTAGATTTCGGGACATTTTCAATAATTTCTTTTCATATAATAAACTGCCATAATTAAATAAAAAAAAAAAAATAGCAGTTAATCTTTAAATATCCAACATGCATGAATATTATAACATCGTAATTAAACCTGAAAAAAATGAGGAAGAGAAAGCCGAAAGCTCCCTCTCTTTTCCGCCTAGATGTAGGTAACTCATAAGTCAAAGTATTGTCTAAAAATATATTAAATTTAAAAAAATTGTTAAAATTATTTTTAAAACATTTGTAATCTTTAAGACCATCGACAATGTATCTAGACAAATATTGAAGAAAACTATAAAATTATGGTTTAAAATATATTATTTAAAAAAATTTAGTATTCCAAGTAACCTTCCATAATGGATTAAATGTATCTTTTTATCAAGCAATTTTTTATTTATTTTTTACTTCAGTTTAATTTAAAACTTTTTTTCTTTTAATCTATGTACTCCTCTGAAGTATGTGGAACCGTGTGATTACATACAGAATTTAATTATGAATAATAAATTTATTAGAGCAGTAAAAAAGCTTTGAAGCCTGAAGCCTATGAAAAATAAATATAAAATTTGTAAATAGCTTAAAATCCAAATATTCCCATAACTAAATGGCGTATTAAAGGTTGGTGATTTATTAATTTATAAACATAGGTATTTCATAAAGATATTTATTACCTGACACACACACACACACAAACATATAATTATCGAGTATTCAACATTATTGAAGAACATACATTAAATATAACCTAATCGAATATTATTATTATATGTTAATTATAGCTCCACTCAGAATCGTTTTATTGAAGGAATGATTTTCGTTTCTTTAAAATGCAATACACCCACCAATGGAGCGAAGAATACCCATGGTGTTAGATATGTCCGACTTTCTCTTTCAGTAAACACTTTTTTTCGTATAGAAATATTTGTCCTAAGGTTAAGAACAGTAACTCTTTAGATTCGGAATCACACCCAGATGGTACTTTAAAGAGATCATTTTTCAAATTTCTCAATACTTTTTCCAAAAATTTGGAAAGTCTGACAAAAAATTGACAAAAAA